>JAODAL010051533.1:0-26620 GCA_025379985.1 Phyllomedusa bahiana | reverse complement strand
ATGAGGCAGGAGCATTTGTAGAAGCACCAGTGTGCATGGACGAGGAGTATGTAGAAGCAGCAGCATGGGAGATGTGTGTATTGGTAGGAGCACAAGAGAGATGTGTGTATTGGCAGCAGCACAGGAGAGATATGTGTATTGGCAGCAGCATAGGAGATGTGTGTATTGGCAGGAAAGAGAGAGGTGAAAGAGATAACTCAGCAGTCCAATGTAAGATGTGCAGTCTTACATCAACGGAACCACGGAAATATCATGTGCAGTCCCATGTAAAACACAAAGCAAAAACACAGCAGTCCCATGTAAGATGTGCAGTCTTACATCGACAGACCCACAGAAATGTCATGTGCCATTCCATGTAACACAGAAAGAAAAAAACTCAGCAGTCCCATGTAAAATGTGCAGTCCCACGTACAAAAAATTTTTGTGAGACAGATGCAAGGTCCCACGTAAACCACTTGTGATACAGATGTGCAGTCCCATGTAAACACAAACAGATAAAGCGTATAGTTTTGTTCTGCAGATCTGTAGAGGTCAGAGGTATAATAATCTGCAGGATATCACTGGGTGAGAGAGAGAGAGAGAGAGAGAGAGAGAGACAGGGGGAAAAAAAACACCCATCTTTCCCAGAGTCCTGAATGTCAAATGTCCATTCTAGTTACAAAGTATGTAGAGAGCAGGGGCATCGATATGCAGTTTTATCCGAGGCAGAAGCCCCGGATAAAATGCCTGCCCTCCCCCGGAGCTACAGCACATACAGCAAGGTTCCCTGCCTCCTCCTGCCAAAGACTAACGGCTCCATTGCTATGTAAACCAGAACAAACTTTCCTTAAGTCTTCCAGAGCTGCCTAAACAGCCCAGGAACTCCTAGGACTCCAGTGACCCTGCATAAGGTATCGCCTAAAGCAGGATGGAGGGTTATGTCCCCACCTCACATGTCTATACTCAAATACTGTACCTGTGTCACAGAGTGTATATGCATACACACAGGGACAGTATATACACATGTATAATACTCATCTGGTTTAAATTTGAGTATACACTGTCCCTTTGTGAAGTGCCTATTTATATATATATATATATATATATATATATATATATATATATATATATATATACATATATATTTATATATATATATATTACTATATATATATATATATATATATATATATATATATATATATATATAGAATACAGTGTGATAAAAAATATATATGTACACTGCAATGGTACCAGTGAAAACATCCACTCATCCTGCATAAAATAGGCCTTTACACAGCTCCATCAACTTAAAAATAAAAAAGTTATAGTTTTTGGAAGGCATAGATGAAAAAAGAAGACAAAATTTGAAACCAGCTGTCATTCAGGAGTTCTACGACATTCTCACACAGACCGTCTTGTTCAGACTAGAAGAGGCACTTTTTTGCCCCTCAATTGGGGAGGAAAATGGAGCAGGAGGCAGGAGAGGGACGAGGCTGGGGGCCCGGGGCTGGGAAGATGGGGTATGTGGTCGAAGACCATCAGCAAGGGAGTCAAGAGCGGAGTCTCTGCTGCTGGAAGCTGGCAGTGGGTTTTAATTAACCCCTTCATGCATGTGGATGTTCCTGAACATCTAAATGGTGTGAAGGGTGTATAAAGCAGGCTCATGTGCTGAGCCCACTCTATGCGTGGTGGACAGCGGCTGTTCCTTACAATCGCCGCTAACATAGGGCCTGTGCCCCGAATGTTTTAGGACCCTAGAAACGCCCCTGGTAGAGAGAGCGAGAAATGTAGATATACACTATCAAGTTACATTTCGTTTTTCACTTCCAATGACAGCTGAGAACCTCTCCCTTCCCCCAGCTCACACAGAATGAATCCTCACGTGCACATTTTAGTGGTGTGTCTGCAGAGAGTGAAGATATGCCCTGCTGGGAGGAGAAACACGCCCCTCGATTTCACAAGCTGTGCTTGGCAACCAGCACAAAAGGAGACCCTGTTGTAATGAGACAACCCCTTTAAGTTCAACCAAAGGTGGGATATATTGTGGATGTAGGGAGGAATATAGGTCATTTTAAAACTTTGTTTTTACATGTCTGCATAGCTTATTGTATTATTTTGTTGCAAGTAATTTTCCTGGCCTTTCTTGAAGTCCTCACCTGTTCTTACTGTAACCAGCTCCAGGGCAGCTATTCCACAAATTCACAGTTCTTATGGTAAAGAAGACTTGTCAACTCTGAAGACTAAAAGGGGTTTTCTCACAAAACAGTTTCACAATCACAGTCAGTTTTTCTTTCACTCTGCTCTCCTCAGGCTCTGGGTGGTTCTATAGCAGTGATTAGTATATTTAGCCTCTCTCTTTATCTAGCTGAGACATTCCAAAGAGCAGTGCAGGAGATCTAGTCTGTAACTAAACAAATCTAATGGAGTGAAAGTAAAGGCTAATTAATAAAACAACGAGAGAGATAATTAGTTTTTCTCCAGAGCTCTGTCCATCCTTGGGGTGACGTCACTCCCTTTTCTCTGACAAATCAGACAACAGAGTATGGTCTTAAATTCACGTTACCATAGAGACCTTTATGCACTCAAAGCACATAAAAACACTCTTATCTTTTGAGTAAAGTAAGGCTATACTTACAGCTCAATGGCTGGACTATAGACTAAACCCAGTAGGAGGCCTCATACATATAAGGCATGTGAGTGGTTGTCTTATCAGTATTTTTGCTTTTGTGCAGTCTCTCCATGTATTATACTGTTGCTTTTTTGCATACTGGTGTGAACTGGAACTTATTTAATGTTCAGTTTTTTATCATTCAATTGCTCTCTTAGTGGTTGGGCATGTGAGCTTCTGCTCATTAATTATCTGTACCTGTTTTACCTTTTCTAAGTAGCACAGGGGCTTGTGTTGCCTCCTGCTGGGTTTAGTCTATAGTCCACCCATTGAGCTGTAAGTATGGCCTTGTTGTGTGTTTTGATTAAATTTAGTCCCATTTTTCTGTAATTTTTAAAATAATAAGGCTATGTCTCCACTGCACACATTCTCAGTCTTCTTTGCCGTTTTTCGGTTTCTGAAACCGCTGAAAAAATGAATGAATATGAGCTTTTTTTGGTATGTTTTTTGGTGCATTTTTTTGCAGAGATCTACAGCAATTTAATGCTGTGCATTTCTGCAAAAAAAAAAAAAAAAATGCAACAGAAAAAAGGTCGATTTTTGAGCTGTTGTTGACATGCACTGGACAAAAAACTCAGTTTTATTAACTGTTTTAGTGTTTGCTTTTCAGTGAGTTTTTTTTGTCCAATGCTGTGTAGACTTAAAATCTACTGACCAATATATTAAGTCTTCATTTACATTTCCCTTCATGTTGAAAGCTAATCTTTGTAGTGAGAAAACCACTTTAAACAGTTTTTTCTCCCAATGGAAGGAGTGCCCCCTTATTTTTTAAGGGGGTTTTACATTAGCTTTTCACCATACTTTTTGTAGGTGCCATTTTTATACTTATATAAATTAGTGAAGTCTCCGTTAGACGTCTCTTCTCAAGACTAAATAAGTTTAATTGTTTTAACCTTTGCTCTATGTTGCTTATTAGTTTAGTTGTTCGTCTTTGTACCTTTACCAGCTCCAGAGAAACCTTTCTGTGAACCTGTGCCCATAACTGAACTGCATATTCCAGGTAAGGCTGCACCAATGCTTTGCAGAGCAGTGATATTACATCCCCGTCCTACAATCCCGTGTCTTTTTTGAATACTTGACAATATCCTGCTGGCATTAGAGGCACTTGATGTCCAAAGATGTCCCGCTATCCAGACGTCTACTCATTCCTTCATGAAAACAAAGAAAAACAACCAAACAGAGAGTCCTGGAATAAAATATAACTTTTAATATTATTCACTAAAAAATACTACACTTAACTGACCCTATGCTAACCTAAATACATACAAAAAGCCTATCCTAAACCCCCTACCTACCAACAAAGGGGGGAACCCGTCCCAACAAGGACGACCCCCACAGGAACCTATCCTATATACACAATAACCCTATTACACCCTACTCTATTCTCTTGGGCAAAAAATAGGGCATAGATAAATGAGCTGCAATTTTCCGGTACATATATAAATATTGTATCCTTATATGTGTCAACTGATGTTCAGATGTTACAAAATCACCAAAAACCATATGTACCCCTCAAATACACACACCAACGCGTTTCCTCCAATAATATCTGGATTCATCAGGGCCAGAACACACGGAGGGTACAGTTACCAAGATACAGTCCATTCAGGTACCAAAATATACAGCACCATCCTAAAGACGTTTTTTTTATAAACCATACAAAATAGCAGCCTGCAAAGACGATTATACATCACCGCCTATATGATAATTCCAAAAGGCCTGATGTGCCATGGCCAACTCCTGTGGTAGGAAGGAGGGGTGTGGGGGTCGTCCTTGTTGGGACGGGTTCCCCCCTTTGTTGGTAGATAGGGGTTTTAGGATAGGCTTTTTGTATGTATTTAGGTTAGCGTAGGGTCAGTTAAGTGTAGTATTTTTAGTGAATAATATTAAAAGTTATATTTTATTCCAGGACTCTCTGTTTGGTTGTTTTTCTGTGATATTTTTTGGAGATACGGAGTAGATTTATCTTTAGGATGCCCAGTCCTTAATCAGTGTGGGATGGTTGTGTTCTTCATGAAAACAAATCAGATTAGTTTTACAACTTCTGTCCATGTAATACCATGCTGGATATCACTTATAATATTACACTTATAATATTATTTTCTTCCACATACCTATGTATGTAGTCCCTTAAATGGGTCTTCTCATCACATTGATTAGCTTTAAATATGTAGGCAAAAGTAAATAAAGACTATTACCAAATACAATACTTCTCATTTTGCTTAATTTCAGAGTTATAGCAGTTCTTGTCTCCTGTTTGTTTAAACCTTTACCAACGTTATTACTAGATAATAAACAGAATAATATTAAATAAAAATAAGTGAAAAAAAGAAAGTAAAAGAATCACACACACACAAATAAACTAAAACACTACATCGCCCTTTCCCCATTACAAACGGCAATCGACCCAAAAAGATCAAAAATAAAAAAGTACACATATTCGGTATAGCTACATGCGTAACGACCTAGGCTATAAATCTTGCAAGTAATTTAACCCACACAATGAAGCCGTAAAAAAAAACAGATTTTCAATTTTTGTTCATCCAGCTGCTCATAAAATGTAATAGAAAGCGATCAAAAAGTCACTTAAATGCCAAGGTGGTACCAATATACGCAAAAAAAATTTAAGTCTATTATAAGAAAGCAATGCATAAGTATTGCATTTTACTCCTTTAGATCTCTCATATGAGCTTCCAGTCGGGTGACATACAACTGCCACAGAGATATTCAACCTAGAAGTCTAGATCTGGTCAAGCATAAACATGGCAGAATGTGCATTGAAGAAAAGCTCCGATCCTACTCTTCCTTATCTGGTTATGAGCAACAATAGAGAGCTTTAAAAAAGTCTGTCTACATACAGTGACTTTAACTCCTGTTTATACTCCTATTTTTTTACTCCACTCTGTTCACATGTGATATAAAAGGCGTTGTGACGATGAGTCTCAGCATTCTAAAAATGACTAAACTTCTACAATCGTGTGTCTTATTCTCTAGTTGAGCAATCAGGGCATCAGTAAATGCTTATTTTTATACTTCAAAAGCAGTGGCATTGCTTCAGAGACTCAGCACCCGCACAGTATGGGCAGAATGGCCAGGATTGGAGCTAGCTCCAATCCTGATCGTTGACCTTCCTAGATGCTGAGGTCAGTGGCAGCCATGGCATTTAAGTGACTGATAGAGGGAAGGGGCTCCTTCTCTCTGACCATGGCCACTCCTGCAATAAATTGTCATGACAATGGGAGGCCAAATAATGGCCTCCGAGTCTGCCATGTACAGAAGCCTAATAAGCCCTGCCAAAGATATAGTCTAATAGGCTTCATACACAATTGTGTATTTCTATGTATTATAAAAGCTGTCAAGCAATCAGATGGTCTATTGTCATAGTGGAACAAAAAAAAAGTTTAAGGGCCTCATGATTGAAAACTGTCTCGGTCCAAAACTTTCTTTGTTGCCCATAGCAACTAATCATAGGTCTTCTTTCATTTCACATAGTGCTGTGAAAAAAATGAAAAGGGAGCTCTGAATGGTGCTTTGGGCAACAAAGATAGTCTTAGACCGAGAATGTTTTCATACATGTACCTCTAAGTATTTGAAATAAATAAAAATAAAACACAATCCCTATTTCCCCAATAAAAATAGTAGTAAATAAAAATATATTTAGTTAAAAAAATCAAAATAAAATATGAACAATGTACACATAATACATTTCACTGCATCCATAATCTAATATATAGAATTATTGTTATTTAATTCAAACAGTAAATGCTCCAAAAATAAGTAAAGGCCACAATAGCGTTTTTTGTTCATACCGCATCACAAAAGTTCACAACAGAATTGTTGAGTTAACACTTTCTGAGCTCCTGTAAATTGTCTCTACTAGAAAAAAGAAAACCATTTGACCAGTTTTGAATTTTGCACATAGCCAGGGTCATTTTCAAGATTTGGCAAGCACAGACATTTCTGGCCACCTCAAATAGCATAGTGCTTGGTTTGATGTCCACAGTCTAAAGATGGATGCTTGGATATGTGTGGTTTAAAGAAAGATAAGTTTTGTCAATAGCAATGGTAGATGGCAAACGGTGTAAATATTGCCAATTGGTGAAATTGTTCTATAGTCTTCAATGAATTTAGGTACTAGAACCTACAGCTTCTAAAGAGCTAGCCAAATTATTTCTCCATAGCACCCAATAACAGTACTGCTTTTATTTCTTAAGCTGCTTTGGGCATTTAATTTGTTCAATTAGAAGAAGAGTTCAGTACATGGTAGAACAGTAACAGTATTGAGGAGTTGGCAGGTAGCATGGTCTGCAGTAAACCAGACGTCAGTACACGAGGAAAAAATGGCAGTATTGAAGAGAAGGCAGGTGACACGGTCAGTTGGAAACCAGAGATCGGTACATGAGAAGAGCAGTGTCAGTATTGAGCTGGCAGGTAGAATGGTCAGTAAAAAGCCAGAGGTTGGTACATGAGCATGACAATATCTGTACTGAGATGTGAACAGGTAGCTTGATTAGTTGGAAGCCAGAAGTCTGTAAACAAGTAGAACAGTATCTGTATTGAGGAGCAGGCAGGTAGCATGACAGTATTGAGGCAGAGGTCGTTACACAAGTAGAACAATAACTGTGTTGAGGAGCAGATAGAGAGGTCAGATATAAGCATTGTTCAGTGCATGAGTAGAACAGTATGGGTATAGAGGAGTGGGCAGGTAGCATTGTCAGTTGATAGAGGTCGGAAAAGGAGAAGAACAATATTTGTATTAAGGAGTCAGCAGGTAGTGTGGGTCAGTTTAAAGCAAAAGGTTAGTACATTAGTAGAACACTATTAGAACACAGGAGCAGCCAGTAGTTTATTTGGAAGTTGAAGTTGGTATTCAAGTAGTAATAATAACAGTTATGGTCAGTAGAGCAGGGGAATTGATCTAGGCACAAGCACAATAGAAAGTGCAATGTTGGGCTTAAATAGGTTGCCCAAACAGGAAAACAAAGAGAAGAGCCAAATCAGGAAAACAGGAATTTTCAGGACAGAAGCTCTCTAGAGAATGGAATAGCTGCTGGCTATGGCATGGGTATCAGTTGGTTCAAGTCCTCACAAGGTTCCTTTCTTCTTCTGTGCTAGAATGTTGCTCAAAAATATCATGCTATAAACTTTATAACATACTATATATTTAGACTTTGTCACAGTAATTAATATATCATTCTTAATGCTGTGTTCATACATGTTGATAAAATTGTGATATATGCATTATTTATATTTAAGTTTGAAAAGTCTAAAAAAAATACAAAAATGTATTGAATCTGTTATTTTATCACCCATAGGCCAAGCACTGGTTAGAACACAATATAGAAATTTTGTCCAAGTCTTTCCTGTAGTTATAACACCACTACCTGCATTCCTAGGTAAGTAGATCTAATAATTTGCTAACTTTTTAAAATGATAGCATTTACTACATATTTGTCCTGTAATTTTGAACTTATCATCCACATCTATACTTAATTTGTGTAATTAATTAAAAATTTCCAATAATAGAATATTGCTAAAGTAACAGAACTGTTTAACTGTAATTAGTAAATGCAAATCTTATGTGCAATGATTATTCAAAACACAAACCTCCAATTCTTAAACTGGGGACCTGTTGTTGTTTTCTGATATTTTTGAATAGATTTAGTAAATAAGTCATGCCTTGCTAGACTCTGAAACTCCCCTCCACTTTTGTGACACATCCATATGTGTTGGAAAAGTGGGGCAGGGGCTTTATAAATATACTGGTCAGCTCAAATACCACAATTTTCAAAGTACTTATGCTAGAAAAGTGATATTAATACATTGATAAATCAGTCTCCATGTCTTTCAGGTCCTAAAGAGTTTACACACATTCCAATTTGTACATATTCTGTAACAGAATATGTGCAAATGCTGCATATATATTCTACATATATTGCATGTCCCAATCTTTTCCATAGGAATATGTACTATAGTTCACATTGTGAACTGCAACACATTTTTTTTCAGACAGAGATTTTTAAACTGCATCCTGGAAAAGGAAAAAAAACACCTTGCTCTGTCACCCATTTATGTGTTTTTCGTGTGGAAAACATGTTGGGTACAAGGACATGGATTAGCTTTGTTGAAAGGGATTTATTGTCATAAAAAATATAGAAAAATCCACAAAAAGTGGTTGGTGTGACATAAACTTGAGGTTATGTTTATGTATTACATTGCCTATTTTTTTAAGAAAAAATATGTGGTGTGAACATTTCTTTAAAGGTGTTGTCCATGTTCGAAAATTAATTTCTTTACAATCCTTAGGGGAACTCTAAGGGAAACATCTATGAATGTTGGCACAGATCGGCCAGTTCTAAATAGCTTTGAGGCAGGAATTTGCCAGAATGTATGAACCTGTTATTCTGCAGTTTATACATACAGGCGCATTGTAGTGCCAATACGACAAGTCTGGCTCAGGCAGACCGTCTTTAACTTGGTTTGGCTGTTCTAACTGTTCTGCGCCAAAGTTTTGTCATCAAAGATTCATAAATGTGTCTAATTCTATGAATCCACAAAATAGAAAAATGGGTTGTCGCTCACCAGTAGTTCTGCTCTGTATGTTGACCGCACAAGATCCTTCCACACACGGTGCTCACGGGAGGTGAATATCCGGCTGAAGATATTCCATAGAACGATACTGAAGAAATTGAACAAACTCCGGCACTCGTGCTCAGGATATGAAAATACTTATAAAAGATGCACTTTTATTGGAAAAAACTTAAAAACAAAACATAAGAACAAGTTAACGCTGCTGCGTTAACTTGTTCTTATGTTTTGTTTTTACGTTTTTTCCAATAAAAGTGCATCTTTTATAAGTATTTTCATATCCTGAGCACGAGTGCCGGAGTTTGTTCATCTTCATCTTCTAATTCTATGAATGTATTGTGAGACGCCCCCAGAATGCCCCAAATCTTTGGCACATTGAAAAGCATCGCTCCTGTACTTATCGTGCCAAAGTTTGGAATGCGGCTATTCATACTTCTATAGAACAGGTCTACCAAAGCTTTTTGATGTCAGAAAACTGGCATAGCCCCGTACATGTTGCCCTAAATTACTAAAGGGGTCCAGTCTGTTTAGAATCATTATCTCTTGACCAAAATGAAGTGCAGTTACATAGAGCTTTAGAGGATGCTGTCCCAGTTCATGCTAAGAACTAATTGTTATAAATGAGCACTATGTGACTTCCTCTGTAGTGATCTGGAGGGAAATTGATCACTTATTGCCAGAGTTCCCAGCAAGAGGACATCATATGAACAGATTAATATCGAGAGACCCTTCTAACAAGTAGGGATGTCCCACAGCTGAAAACCCCTCTTTTAGGTATAATGTAGCAATATTTAGAGAAGCAGAAAATAATTTAAGGCTGACATGTATGAACAGGGCCAGAGTCAAATGAGCATTATAGAGGCTAGGAGTAACTCGCTCCATGTGCATAGTCAGGTCAGCCAACATCCAAAGAAACCTGAGCAGATGCCATGCAACCACCCCAAACAAACACACATAAGAAGACAGATGTATATAAATGAATGGAGAATTACTGCCATTTGCATGAAAAAGACATTATACAGTGGGTACGGAAAGTATTCAGACCACTTTAAATGTTTCACTCTGTTTCATTGCAGCCATTTGGTAAGATCAAAAAAGTTCATTTTTTTGCTCATTAATGTACACTCTGCACCCCATCTTGAAAGAAAAAAACAGAAATGTAGATATTTCTGCAAATGTATTAAGCAAGAAAAACTGAAATCTCACATGGTCTTAAGTAGTGATGAGCGATTACGTTGACTATCGTCATTGGGTCGATAGTCGGCAATTATCGATAAGATATTCGATAGTCGATGATAGATTATCACCGATGACCATTAAAGTCTATGGGAGAGCAACAACACCTTCATTCTTACACCCAAACAGGGCTGGAGAAGCTGGTATAAACATCCACAACAGTCAAATGGATACGTGCTACATCTTAGGCAACACACTTAGGTTATAAAAGCCACAGAAAAAAAATCACAGACCATTCACTATCCCTGTCTTGCACCACAGCATGACCCTTAAACCTGCATGACCCACAAATTAAAAAGTGCCAGAAGGCAGTATGATTTGAACCATCATTTTACTTGAACTGGACATTGAATATCCCTGTCCTGGAACGCAGCATGAGCCCCAAACCTGCATGACCCCCAGATTTAAAAAGTGCCGGAAAAAGGAGTCTTTCAACCACCATTTTAGTTGAACTGGACATTGACTATACCTGTCCTGTACCACAGTATGACCATTAAACCTGTCTGACCCACAGATTAAAAAGTGCCGGAAAAAGGAGTCTTTCAACCACCATTTTAGTTTCACTGGACATATACTGTCCCTGTCCTGGACCACAGCATGAGCCCCAAACCTGCATGACCCCCACATTTAAAAAGTGCCGGAAAAAGGAGTCTTTCAACCACCATTTTAGTTTCACTGGACATAGACTATCCCTGTCCTGGAACGCAGCATGAGCCCCAAACCTGCATGACCCCCAGATTTAAAAAGTGCCGGAAAAAGGAGTCTTTCAACCACCATTTTAGTTTCACTGGACATTGACCATACCTGTCCTGGGCCACAGCATGACCCCTAAACCTGTTTGACCCACAGATCACAAAGTGGCACTATGCTATTTTGTACAGTGACTCTCATTTAGTATATTTTTTGGTAACTGACATTTGTTTACAGAATTTATTTAGGGAAGTTTTATTTATAGTTTTACATTATTACCATTTTGCTTTTTTTTTCAAGTGTGATAACATACAACATACACGCCTCCCTGCAGTTTTTAAAGGTATTTTTTACACGTGAAGATTAGTGTTGAGCGATTTTTATCGACAAAGTTGAAATCGGCAAGGTTTTTATGGTGATCGAAATTTCCAGATCATGCGATAATTAAGGTTAAAATCTGTGCATCATCTATTAAGATCGCGCCTTTTTCGGCGCTTCCTGTAATTTTGGCGGCCAGCAAATAGATTACAGAATAGAGCAGGGTGAGATGTGTGTGCGACGTCATGACTGGATGTGTATGGTTGCGATTGGCTGGAAAAATCACATGACCTCGTTTTACATAGAACAGCATTTCCTGTTTCAGCCTCAGTGTCTCTCAGCGTATCATAGGGATAGGACCTGCGCTCTGCCTGTGGCCAAACAGCTCAGCGAAATTAGTCTATTTCTGCACAGAGAAACCTCTACTATTAGCTGTGATCCTTCCAATTTAGTTAGATTAGAGATTTGAAGATTTTATGTAGCTAGCTCGAGAATTTTAAAGCAGCAGCTACCGCTGTAAATTCACGCCGGTGGGAGCAAAGGGGGGGGGGGCCCGCGGGCGAACACAGACAAGCTCTATCTATAAAGAACAGTGGATAAAGTTCACCAAGACTTAGTGTAGACATTGTAGTAGAATATCTTTATTATTAAAAGTTTGCTATTGAAATATTTCCTGGATATTGGGCAGCCTGAACTTATATTGGATACACATCAATTTCTAGTAACTGCAGGTCTATTTGTTAGCTGCAAAACTCCACTTTTATTATCAGTATACATTTCAGATAGGTGTTCATTTTCAATTTTACCCATTACACCTGTGACTGTTGATATATCCACCTTGCAGTTAATTACAATACAGCAATCTTGTAGTCAGCACAGGTTGTTTGTTGCCAAAAAATACTGTGTATCGTACGAAAACATCACAGTTACGTGTTTTTTGACTTTTGCGCACCCAGCATTGTTCATTGACGCAGAATCCACTTAATTCTTTAAACAGCAATTCTATATTCAACTCAGGTTAATTGAAAGGTGCAAAAAATACCGTTTATTATTACAAAACATAACAGTTACGTGTTTTTTGACTTTTGCGCACCCAGCATTGTTCATTGACGCCAGCATCTACGTAAATCTTAAAACAGCAATTCTATATTCACCACAAGGTGAATTGAAAGGTGCAAAAAATACCGTTTATTATTCAAAACATAACAGTTACATGTTTTTTGACTTTTGCACACCCAGCATTGTTCATTGACGCAGCATCTACGTAAATCTTAAAACAGCAATTCTATATCACCACAGGTGAATTGAAAGGTGCAAAAAATACCGTTTATTATATCAAAAACATAACAGTTACGTGTTTTTTGACTTTTGCACACCCAGCATTGTTATTGACAAGCATCTACGTAAATCTTAAACAGCAATTCTATAGTCACCACAGGTAAATTGAAAGGTGCAAAAAATACCGTTTATTATACCAAAACATAACAGATAAGACATAACAGACCCTTTTCCGGACTTTTTAATTGGGGTCAGACGGGTTTTAAATTTGTTACTGCGGTCCGGACAGGTATAGTCAATGTCCAGTGAAAAAAATGGTGGTTGAAAGGACTCCTTTTGCGGCATTTTTTAAAATCTGGGGGTCTGCAGGTTTGGGGCCATGCTGTGTTCCAGGACGGGATTTTCAATGCCCAGTTCAAGTAACATGTGGTTCAAATCATACCCCTTTGCACTTTTTTTTTTGTGGGTGATGCGGGTTTAAGGGTAGGCTGGGGTAAAGCGGGGGGATAGTGAATGGTCTGTGATTTTTTTTCGTGACTTTTATAACCTAAGTGTGTTGCCTAAGATGTAGCAGTATCCATTTGACTGTTGTGGATGTTAATTTAAAGCTTCCCCACCCTTTTTTGGGGTGTAATAATGAAGGTGTTTTTGCTCTCCCTAGATTTAAGGTCATCGCTCATAATCGACGCTCACTATCGAAAAACCTTATCGATAGGGCCGACTATCGATCGATCTCAAAAGCCAACCAATCGTAACCTAGGAAGATGTTTTAATTCGTCCGCACACCCCTAAGTAAAAAAAATGTCCTAATAAACCCCCAAAAAACCACCTTTAGTTGAGAAGACTTTTTGTCCTCCTGGTTCTGAGAGTGTTCGGCCAATAAATTCAATGGTTTTTTTTTTCCCCCAAATCCTTCTTCAGTGATTAGGGACAGACTCCCGGGGGAGATCGATGATGCGCCCCCTAGTGACTCCAGCCCAAAAAATTTTAAGCCTAAAATTTGTGCAATTTGTTTCCAGCCTGGCCCCCTTTTTTGACATACTTAACCTCACAGAAATCACCTTTTAAAAATCCGATTTTTTGGGAAAAATTTGAAGCTCCCCTGATTCCCCCTAAGGTGAGACCCAGTGCTGCCATCACCCATCTTTTAAACGGGAGGCCCAGTGCCAGGGACGGACGACAGGGGTGCGGGAGAGCCCAGGCTAGCTCTGTCACTATTAACACGCAGGTTCGCACCCAGGGCCGGAGTTACAGGGGGGTGGGTGAGACCCCAGGCTGGGTCTGTCTCTTTTAAACACGCGGTTAAAATCCCCTTATGATCCGAAAACTCAAAGTCGTGCTGAAGCAGAGTGGGGAAGGGAAAGTGTGAGGTAAGACCTCCACCCTTTTTCAGTACACGTCAAGACCTGGGTAGCGCTTGCCCCCTGTATGAGTGCGGACAATTTGAGCTTCATTTGGAAATATGGGGGTTTAAACGCCCCTTTTAAAACCCCAGGTCCCCTTTTTCTTGGCATTCTTTTTTTCATTTTATCAACGTGTGGGGGAAAATTGTTCTGTACTTTGTTCTCGTCCGTGCTTCATACTCCAGTCCTTGAAAACCTAATTGGTAAAGTTTTCTGTACTCCCTGAAAATTCAGAGAATTTTTTACAGCTTTTTGTAATAAAGTTTTTTTTTAGTTTATTTATAGAAAAAAAATTTTTAAAATAGGATGGAATCCCCCATGTTTTGTTTCTTTTTTTTAAATTTGATTAAATGGGTTGTCTCTACAGGGATTGCTAGCTATTTAAAGATCTTTCAAAAACAAGTCTTTTGCAATATGTATCCTTAACAGTGTCCTCCCTTTTCCTTTTTCTGACGCACCATCACCCTTGAGCCACTTTTGAAAATTTGTGAAAAACAAATGTCTGTTAGAAAAAACTTTTTTTTTTATAATAGGCCCGTAGTATAGCTGATGTCACAGAAAAATGCCCCAAAAAAAATTCAAAGCATGCCTTTGAGCCACTTTGGAAAATTGTGAGAACAAATGTCTGTTAAAAAAAACATTTTTTTAAAAATGGAAGTGTATAGCTGCATGTCCAGCAAATGCCCCCAAAAATTCAAAGCATGCCTTGACCCACTTTGGACAATTGTGAAGAACAAATGTTGTTAGAAAAAAAATTTTTTTAGAATGGCCCTGTAGTATTGTGATTTCAAAGAGTTGACCCACAAAATTATAAAAATGACTTCTCAGCCACTTTAAAAATTGTGAGGGAGAAAAGCCCTTAGAAGCCACATTTCGTTCCAAAGGACCATGATTATTATGTATCCACAGAACATGACCCCCAAAAAAAAAAAAAATATGATTCTCAGCAAACTATTAAAAAAATTTTGATGGAGAAATGCCATTAGAAGCCACATTTCTTTCCAAAGGCCATAATTATAGCTGTAATTCACGAACATGACCTCAAACATTGACAATGCGAAAAATTCAAAGATAAAGTGAGGGGGTGTAATGGAATACGGTGTTGTCATGAAACCTTGCTGTCTTTTACAGTTCCTCACAGCAAAAAAGCAAATGAACTGTTTGGGGGAAAAGGGAAAAAAATTTCAGTAAAAATGTCATTTTAAAAAAAGTTTTTAAGAGGACCATTTCTGTTTTAAGAGGGGTGTGAAATTGACCCACAACTAATCGGTGACCTCGGCAATTGGGGGGCCCAACATCTCAGGATCCCTGCCTGATTCATCTTGTGAAAGTCAAACGATCCACATTATCTGTGGAAAGCCGGATGCGTTTGTTGTAATGACTCCCCCGTGTGCTGAAGGTCCGCTCAATTGACGCGGCTGTGGCAGGGGCAACACCTCTATGGCGTGGCGAGGGGCTCGGGCCCTTCGTCCATTTTTGGGTACCCAGAAGCTCCCCGGGGCCGAAACACTCCAAAAACATCGGTTTTTTGGAAAAGGGTAGTCGTGCCCATGATCTTAAATGGGCTCTGGTGTTTGGGTGTGTCCCCGCATTTTCATGCGTTGGTGAGGTGGGAAATAAAGATTTTCCAGAGGACCCCTTAGGCTTCTGCCACCCTTTCCTGTGCTGCTCTGCCGCTATGGCTAGTTGGCACTCTACTGCTGTCAGTCGCTGAGTTGTTCCCCGTGAATTTGATGAGCGTGAAACAGACGCAACGAGCTCAGTTGATAACAGCAGGTCCCATTTCCCCATTCTCTATTTGGGTGGGTGGAAAGGGAAAATGCTGAGTTTTGTTTTGTACCCCGGGGGTCCAGGAGGGGGCCCCAGTAACTGTTGTTCATTTTTTGGCCTTAATGCGAGGGTATGTTGGGGAAAAAGGAGCATCCAAGCACTCATGTGAGGGGATGGGCCTTGATTTCCAAGCCTCTGGGTCGAGGGGCACTAGCAAAAATGATCTTCCCCATCTTCCTCCTTGCCCCAAAAAAACGCGCCCCTTTCCAAGGGGGACGTCGGAATGCGGTTCTAGGAAAACCCCCCTCCCTCCTCCCCCTCCCCTTTCTCGACACAGCTTCAACACAGCCCCGACTTGCCTCGAGATGCACCCTGAGAGCTGATGCGCCGCCTTGCACTAGCCCCGGACCCGAACCTGCCTAATGAAGACCGATAAAATTGGAAAACTGTCGGGCTTGTGGATTGCGGAGAGAAGGTCCCTGTCCCCATCTGTGTCCGTTTTTCCCTCCGTGCTGGCGGGACCGTTGTTTAGGGGGTCCAAAGATCGTTCCCGAACTAGATCCCCAATGCTCATGCTGAAAGGGCATTGTCCGCGTGCCATTTTGGGGGCTTTTCAAAATGGCAAAAGGGTGGTGCGGCTCTTTCACCTGCCCCCCCTCTCGGTGGCTCAAACCCCCGAGTTCCGCCCGGCTTGTTTAGGGCCTGTGTCACTTGTAAGCGTAAGGCTTGCGCTCTGCCCCAAAAAGCTGGGGATGGGAGGGGGACAGGGTTGGGGGCCCCCGGATAGTTGGCCTTTTTTGGGCCGTGTTGCCTCCATTTCAACTCATGCATTGCTGCATTGGGCTAGACATGTTGGTGGTGGGTTAAAAACCTAAGGTTCTTGCCTCTATTTTGCGTTTACGGCAAAGGGGATATGACTTCGCTGGGTGAATCAGAGGCTTCCTCAAAGAAGGCCCCGGGTTTAGAGGTCCGGACCTTTTTGACGGGCGATAAGCGAGGGGGGGTTTTTGCGCTAAAGTGGCTGGCGGAATCATTTTCAGGGGAACTTTGGGGGAAACCCCCCCCCTTTCCTTCCCTTTTTTTGGGGCCCCCGGGCCCCGTTTTGACCCCTCCCCATGTTTTCCCCCCCCCTCGCCCAAAGTGATAAAAGGGGTGCAAGAAAAATTCTGCTAAAAAAGCCCAAAGTTGAATCCGCAATGTCGTCATCATCATAAAAAAACAAAACAGGTGCCCTTGGGGGCGTCCTGACTTTCTGCATCCAGGAGCTGCGGGCTACAAGCAAGAGGGACAAAAAGGGGTTTTGGGCCGCCCGGGATTTTTCCCGGGTTTGGGCCCGGCTTCCTTCTCCTCCTCTGATGGCATCGTAATTTGGGGTCAGAGAAAGAGAAAATAACCCTCTTTGGCCTATTGATCTTTTAACATCCCTTTTCTGACCCCCCCGCATTTTGTCATAAAAAAAGGTCTTCAAAAAATGGATTATCCACAGTGGTGGGTACAAAGAGTTGACATTTGGGGTGCTTCCTGTTGGGGCGGATGCTGAGATCTGATGGGCGATATTTGTTGGGGCCCTGGGTGGGAGGACGAGGGGGTAAGACTGCTGGTGCAGGTTTCATTAACCAAAAAAAAGGGCAGTTGGAAAGCTGTTATTAGTGAGATTCCCAGGGCCTGACCCAGCGAGACAGTCCTGACGGTCCGCAACTGCGAAACCGTGGCATGCGTGTTGTCGGGCCGCACTGGAAGGGGCACCCCTTTTCTGTACCCCTACCTTTCCCTGTCCTACCCCCCCTTTGCTCGCTTACCACCTGAATTTGCTCCATGTTCAGAAATATAAAAATTTTAGAAAGGGATGGAAGATTTTTGGAAAAATCTCTTATTTTAAAAAACGGCAAAATCACAGTTTTTCTTTAAAAACCCTCAAATCGAAAAAAAAAATTGCTGTATTCAAATTTAACTACAAAGTAGCTCTATGACCAAAACCTTGGGCTGACCAAAAAATGAAAAAAAAAAAAAACCCGTTGAAAAAAATTTTCGGGATAATATAAAGTATTTTTTTTGGGACCTATCAATTCACCTGTGGTGATACTAAAAATTTTGTATTCAAATTTAAAATACAAAAAAAAAATAGCTCTTGAACCAAAAAGCTTGATGACCAAAAGTGAAAAAAAAACCTGTCTTTAAATGTATACGGGAAAATATAAGGTTTTTTTTGGCCCATATCAATTCCCTGTGGTGACTTCTTAATTTTTTGTATTCAAAAGTAACTACAAAATAGCTCTATGAACCCAAAACATGGGGCTGACCCAAAAATGAAAAAAACCCCTGTCCTTTAAAAGTATACGGGGGATAAATATAACGTTTTTTTTGGGGCCGTATCAATTCCCCGTGGTGATTTAAAATTGCTGATTAAATTAATACAAAGTAGTCTATGAACAAAGCTTGTGCCCAAAATGAAAAAAAACCCCTGTCTGAAAGTATAGGGAAAATAAAAGGTATTTTTTGGAAACCTATCATTCCCCTGGGGTGACTTCTAAATTGCTGTATAAAATTTTAAAATACAAGTACTCTATGAAAAAAGTTGACTGCCCAAAAGTAAAAAAAAATACCTGTCTGAAATGTTTTGGTATTAAAAGGTATTTTTGGACTATCGAAACCTGTGGTACTACAAAGTTGCGGGATTCAAATTTAACTGCAAGGTGGCCTATAAACACAGGGGCCTGCGCCAAGTGAAAAAAAACACGTTTTAAAAAGTAACTGATAAAAAAGGGGATTTTTGGACCTATAACCCTGGGGGGACTAAAAAATTGTGTATTCACTTTTAATGAAATGCTCTATCAAAAAAGCTGTACTGCCCAAAGTGAAAAAACACGTATTGAAATGATTAGTACTAAAAGGTTTTTTTGGCACTTTAAAATTCCCTGTGGTGACTAAAAAATTTGCTGTATTCCATTTAAGGAAAGGTGCCCAAATAAAACAAAGCTGTAGTCGCCAAAGTAAAAAAAAACCCGATCAAAATGTATTGGAAAAAAAAAGGGTTTTTTTGGCCCCTTTAATTCCCTTGGTGATACAAAATTGCTGTATTACATTTAACTGCAAAGTGTCTATAAACAAAGCTGTACTGCGCCAAAGGGAAAAAAAAACAGTATTAAAGTATTCGGAAAAAAAAGGGGTTTTTGGCCCCTATCAATGTGCGCTAAAAAATGGGGATTCAAATTTTACGCAAGGTGGCTATATCAACAAAGCTGGAAAGGGGGAAAAATTGAAAAAGAAACCCTATTTAAAATTTATTGATAAAATTGGGTTTTTCCCTAAAAAAAGAGACCTGCAGTTATAAAAAAGTGTGACCCTAAAAAAGTTCAGGCCCCAAAAATTCCAGGAAATATTTTCAATAGAAAACTGTTTAATAATAAAGTATTGCGTGCTGTCTACATAAATCTTTGGGGAAAAAATATCCAGTTTCTTTAAAGACTTTTCTGTGTTGCCCCCGGGCCCCCCCCCTGTCCTCCCCCGATTTACAGCGGTAGATGCTCCTTTTAAAAAATTTTTACCCAATAATAAAATCTTCAAATTCTGATTAACTAAGTTGTAAGGGGTCCAAAACAGTAGAGCTTTCTTTGTGAAGAAATAGAAAATTTCTCTGGTTTTGGACAGAGGGAGAGGAATCCTACTGCTATGAGACCCGAAAAACTGATCATGAAAAGGAAGGGGTGTTTTTGTAAAAAGAGGTCATGTGATTTTTTCCCCCAAACGCAACCCTAACATCCCATTGACGTTGAAACATTCACCCCGCTTTTCTGTAAGCTATTTTGGGTGGCCGCCCAAAAAGACGGAAGCGCCCCAAAAAGGCGCGATAATTTAAAAGATTAGCCAGATTTTTAAATAAAATGCGGATCTAAAAAATCCGACAAAGTAAATACGTGCGATTTCAATTTGTCGAAATAATCGCTCAACCCTAGTCTTTAAAATTCAGACCCTTTTCTCACTATTTGTAGAAACCCCCTTTTGAGCTATTAGGCCATGAGTCTTCTTGGGGGTTTAGAACAAGTTTTTCACACCTGGATTTGGGGATCCTCTGCCATTCTTCCTTGCAGATCCTCTCCAGTTCTCTAAGGTTGGATGGTGAACGTTGGTGGACAGCCAATTTCAAGTCTCTCCAGAGATACTCAATTGGGCTTAGGTCAGGGCTCTGGCTGGGCCAGTTAAGAATGGTCACAGAGTTTTTCTGAAGCCACTGCTTTGTTATTTTAGCTGTGTGCTTAGGGTCATTGTCTTATTGGAAGAAGAGCTTTCGGCCCAGTCTGAGTTCCAGAGCACTCTGGAAGAATTCTTCATCCAAAATATCTCTGTACGCTGCCACATTCATCTTTCCTTCAATTACAACCAGTCGTCCTTTCCCTCCAGCTGAAAAACACCCCCATAGCATGATGCTGCCACCACCATGTTTCACTTTTGGGATTGTATTGGGCAGGTGATGAGCAGTACCTGGTTTTATCCACACATACCGCTTAGAATTAACACCAAAAAGTTCAATCCTCATCTCATCAGACCAGAGAATCTTATTTCTCATAGTCTGGGATTCCTTCATGTGTTTTTTTGCAAACTGTCTGAATACTTATGGCCATGTGATATTTCAGTTTTTCTTGCTTAATACATTTGCAAATATATCTACATTTCTGTTTTTTTTTCTTTCAAGATGGGGTGCAGAGTGTACATTAATGAGCCAAAAATTAACTTTTTGGATCTTACCAAATGGCTGCAATGAGACAAAGAGTGAAAAATGTAAAAGGGTCAGAATACTTTCCGTACCCACTGTACTTCTTCTTGTGCTCTAGCATCCATCCAGGAGTCAGTTTTTGTCCATTTTTTCTGTTTCTAACACATCAACTTTAAAAACTGACTGTATAATTGCTGCCTAATATATCCTTCTTTCATAGGTGCAATTGTGGCGAGATAATTAGTGTTATTCCATTTTCCTGTCAGCAGTTTTAATATTTTAATAGCTAGGTTAAAATCCGGTTTTAATCCGCTTTCCAACTATATAACCATGATTTGTTCGTCAATGATGAATTTGTTTATGCAGGTCTTAAACAATAGAATATGAAAATAAAATGTCGATTTTCTTTGTGACAACTTTTCTTCTGTCTTATACAAAGCATTTAAAATGTTTTGAATTTTTTAAATATTTTATATTTTCAAGGAGAAACTACCCTTAACAGTGATGTCCTGTGACAGCTAGCCAATGAAGGGAAAAAAAACAGTTGCCGAGGTCTTTTCCCTCACACTAAATTATGGAATTAATAGGCTTTTAGAGTAGACTGGCAGATAGTTACTGTGAATAAGACAATTAAATGTGGGAAGCTGCTTTTCTCAACACATTTCATTTTAACGAGAGGCTTTGAAACTCAATAAATCTTTTATTTTTTCCTCCTATTGCTTCATTCCCTCTTAATTTTCTGCAGGACATAATGTCTTTATGAGAATAGCCTGGAAAAAAACATATTAGATGGTGCCTCAGTCTTTTCCTTTCATTCTGTGGAAGATGAAAATGAATCTTGTTTTGTGTCTATATGGAATTCTATAAAGCAAAGCAACAGTCATAAAAATATGTTCTGTACAACAAAAGAGCTTGACATATCTGACAGTATAGGAAATCATTTTTTTCTTCTACTTCTATCAAAAATGTACATAGAAAAAAAGTAATATTAATTAGCATGTACTCTATATACTCTACTCACAAAAAGTTAGGGATGTTTGACTTTCGGGAGAAATCTATGCAAAATGTAAAAATGTCATGCTACAGTGATATTTTATCCTAAAGTAGGCCATCTAAGTCTTAGGATGCAATGTTGATTTTCTCATCTCAAACTATTCAATGAAACAAAAGCCAACAACAGTGCCGGGTATACACCATCAAAAATGTCAATATTTCAATAACATGTCATGTGGCCTTGAGCATCAATCACAGCTTGACAACAACATATCATGCTGTTCACAAGTCGAGTTATTGACTGCCAAGACATGGCATCCCATTCTTTTTGAAAGGCATTGAGGTTTACGGGTATAGACTTTAACATGGCGACTCAGCTGATACCACAGGTTTTCTAGGGGGTTCAGGTCCTGAGAAAGTGCAGGCCACTCCATTTGAGTTACCCGACTTTCCAACAGCCGTTCACTAATAATACAACCCCGATGAACTGGAGCATTTTTGTCGATGAAAATGATATTAGTTAGCCCTGTGTTGTTCATGCAGAGGCATAATGACTGGATTAATGACATTATTTAAGTAGTAGAGGCTTTCCACTGTACCATTCATGAAGTTTAGGGCAGTTCTGTATTGACTAGACATACCTGCCCACACTTTAACTCCACTACCACCAAAGGCTCGTCTGGTGACAACAGTGGCTGATGCATAGCGCTCTCCTTGACATCTCCAGCATCACTGATGGCCACCATTTCTGCTTACAGTGAATCGACTTTCATCACTGAACAGCACTGATGACCCCTGGTCCCTCATCCAGTGTAGACGTCCCATGCACGACTATGATACCAGTGCCTGGTGGTGTGGTCAGGAACCCTTGTTGGTCATTTAGCACGCACATCATGCTGATGTGAATGGTTACGAATGGTCTGAAGTGACACTTGAGTGCCTCTTACCTCCCTTAAACATGCCTGGAGTTGTGTGGCATTCATCATCCAGTTTCATAGGGCATTGTTTACAATGAACCGGTCATCAGTGTGTGATGTAGCCGAAGGACATCCACTTCTTTGCCTTTCTGTGACTCTTTCAGTCTCTGTATCTGCTGATGACACTCTGTGACACAGTTGGACATATGCATTCTAAAGTTAAGAGATGGTCTTATTTAGTGCATTAAAAAAAAAAAAAAAAAAATTTAAATGGATTTGCCAAAGGTAATAAATGCTTTTTAGTTATTAGAGGATGATAAAAAACAGAAAAAAAAAAACAAAACTTACCTATAAACCCACTTGTTCCAGGGCCCGGGCTTGTCCATGTGATCTCAGCTGATGACATCACTATTCGTTCCTCGCATGCTGCAGTGGCCATATTCAGTATACCTAGCAAGAGACTGCTGCAGCCTGTGGAGGAGATCGCTGAAACGGACCACAGTGCTGGAATGTTGTTTTTTTTTTTATCCTCTAACAACTTATGAGTAATTAAAACTTCTCAGAGAAATGTCGGTTAGCACTTTACATACATACGGCGTCAGAGGGGGTATGACGCATCGCTTTACTCACGCCCTCTACGATGCTAGTTCTCCTCGGTCGGCAGCCTCTGCCGCCGAGGAGATCTCTGGGACCTGCATGACGGCGTCAGCGGTGTGACGTCATGCTGCTTACACCGTACACCTGCTCCAGGGCCGGGCCACGCTGCACTGACCACCAGGTGAGGAGTTTTTTTAAATTTTATAATCATTAGGGGGGGCTATGGGGCATCTATATGGCTACTGGGGGGCTCTGGGGCATCTATATGGCTACTGGGGGGGCTATGGGGCATCTACATGGCTACTGGGGGTCCTGTGGGGCATCTATATGGCTACTTGGGGGTCCTGTGGGGCATCTATATGGCTACTTGGGGGCATTGGGGCATCTACAGGGCTACTGGGGGGGCTATGGGGCATCTATATGGCTACTGGAGGGGCTGTGGGACATCTATATGGCTACTGGGGGGCAAAGGGACAGTATATGGCTACTGGGGGCTATGGGCATCTACATGGCTACTGGGGGGATTGGACATCTACATGATACTGGGGGTTTTGGGATCTACATGGCTACTGGGGGGCTATTGGGCATCTACATGGCTATTGGGGGGCTGTGGGCCATCTATATGGCTACTGGGGGGCTGTGGGACATCTACATGGCTACTGGGGGGCTATGGGGCATCTAAATGGCTACTGGGGGGCATCAAAGGGCTAATTATAATAGCAATACTGTACACATGTAACAGTTAATGGGAAGATAAGGTACGCCGTAAGGCTGATGTGGTCCCCAGTGAAAATGAGTTTGATACCCCTGATCTAGTGTCTGTTTGTGCACAATGTTTGTTAGCATACAATCTTAAGTATGTCCCAAGAAAGCTGCCGTAGTATCACCTGAACCTGCTGACATCGCCAAGTCAGCTCCTCAGCAGACATTTTCTACAGAACCCATGCTGTGTAGCAGCATCTATGAATTAATTTTCATCCACTCCTTACAATAACATTGCTGGTATGTTAAAATTGCCACCTAGGATTGTGAATTATATAGTGATGCATATTGTAGCGTTAAGCTGTTAATTTACAGTCTATAGTTAACAGAACCATTTTTGTTGCAGACAGGACAGCAGCTTCCATCTCTATACAGTATGTCTGTACACTCCTCACCTCTGTGCTGTATGCTATTGCATACCTCCCAACATATAGAGATTGCAAATAGGGACACATTAGCCACGCCTCTGGCCACACCGAAACAAATTACATCACATCAGGCCACACCTCTGACCACAACCAAACAGATTACATCATACCAGGACACGCCTCTAACCAAGCCCACCAAACAAAATCATGCCCCGCCCCTCCAGAAGACCAGCGCCAACACAACAGCGGCGCCACTAGGGTCTGTAAATATGTAATTATATAAAGTAATGTATTGTATATACAGAGATCCATACAAATAGCTGTAAGACAATGTATGGATGATACCGCTATATAATGGTCATTCAGTGACCACATAATACCGCTGTACAGGGAACAAATATCCCCGTACTGTTACTAACCACACCAAGACTAATATTATCAATGATACCGCAATACAGAGATCAAATAATTCCATCACACCATGACAACATCACCACCACATAGTGACTGAACAATACTAACACATATCACCACCACATAGTGACTGAATAATACCACTATATTTACTATTTTGCCATAGGCAAACTTAAACTCTATCAGTTCTCTATCTGTTAAACACTAAAACGTAACTTTATTATATTATAACTCTTAACCTCTATACACACTATTTAAAAACCTGATCTCTTACCTCATCATTTAACCCTTTTTGCTTCTGAAAGATGGAATAACTCCCTTTCTATTATCAAGTCTGGAGCACCACCTATTAACAGGAGAGCCTTATATCTATAGCAAATTACTAACTCCAGTAAGGGATCCCAAGCCTACCACCTGGGCAGTCGTCCCCAATCTCATGGACACAGAACAAATAAGGCCCCCTAGTGACACCCCTGCAGCAGGTGACACTTGTAGACAGAGGTGAGAAATCACAATTTAAAACGTCATATCTGACCTCACCGACATGTTTCACCAGCTAACCTGGCTTCATCAAGGCTTAGAGGTCCGATCACATGTGGTCTGAGCTCACTTCCTTTTATATCGTGTTAGGTAAACACCCCATTCAGGAGCTCACCAATTAGCCATCAGAGAATCCACATAAAGCCCACTCCCCCTTCCGTTCTCCTGCGCACACACTCATAACATGTCCTGCTAAAACTGCCACCATGCTCTCATGAGCCAACAAACTTCAGACAAATTCACCATCTCCATAACGGGCTTACGCCCCATCTTACCATACTGCCCACGCCAACGCACTGCACCAACAGACACCTCAGCCCTGACTCTGATGGGCTTCCGTCTCACTTCTCTCATATTATTGCAACTGCGTGGCTCACCGAGAATGAACTAAGCAGAATAGGTGTCACATAACACAGCACACTACCAACTTTCTCAACTCCGATCAGCCCCTTCTCTTCAATGTCTAATATGCATATTCATTGGGAATATAAATTCCATTGTACAGTAGACTATTGTCATAGAGCCTACAGCATTATTAAAATGAGTATGAATATTACATGTAAAAGACAAGTGGTTTATGAAGGTAGTCTTTAGACAATACTATACAGTACAATGGAGCATGTGTTTGATGGGGCCTGCAGCTCTATTAAAATGAATATGCATATTAGATATATAGGAGAAGTGCTTTATGGGAAGATAATATGACAATAGTCTATGACAAGAAGCCTGCCGCAGACGAGCTCCTGGACCGAGTCAAGCGTGAACCCGTGATAAATTAGCCATGTTGGAGAAAAGGGATGGCTCCCCCGAACAAGGGCCACCGCCTGGAGCTTCTCCAGGTACTGCGGGCTCAGCTTGCTACTACCAGACCGGTGGTGATGGCTGGTGATTTCAACTGCCCTATAGAGGAGGACGGCAGGAGTTCAGGCACTTCATCTAAACTCGATGTCACGTCCAAACTACTCATAGAGATGACAACCGAGGCTTCCTTGAGAGATGTAGTGGGCTGTATGGGCAGAGACTCCGTGAACTATTCGTGGAGCCGGTTCGACGACTCTCTACGCTCGAGGATCAACTTTGTCTTTGTCTCGAGAGAGGTCAGGCAGGTTAGGTTCTCTATGGTCCCTTGATTCTTCTCCGACCACAGGGCCATTCACTTCCAGGGCGTCCTGGGTAGTGTTGAGCGATTACATTGGCTATCGACATCGGGCGATAGTCGATAGTCGGCCACCATCGATAAGGTTTTTCGATAGTGAGCAGTCGATTATGAGCGATGACCATTATAGTCTATGGGAGAGCAACAACACCTATTTTAACCCAAACAAAGGTGGGGAAGCGGAAATTTAACTCCAAACATCAAATGGATACTGTAATTTAGGGGGTAA
>JAODAL010051532.1:0-26621 GCA_025379985.1 Phyllomedusa bahiana | reverse complement strand
ACTAATTTTGTCCAAAGTTGTTGGTGCTGCACTCTCTCCCTTTCCAAATGGTGGACTCTGCACCGTTCAGAGAACTAATGGCTTGTGCCGAGCCGAGATGGAGAGTTCCAAGCCGTAATTTCTTTTCCAAAAAGGCAGTTCCAGCACTTCATAAATATGTAGAACAGAAGGTGGGCCAGTCCTTGAGCTTATCGGTTTGTTCCAAGGTGCACGGCAACGTGGACGTCTGGAGCTGTAACTATGGTCAGGGCCAGTACATGTCCTTTACGGCCCACTGGGTGAATGTGCTTCCGGCCCATGCACACCAACAACTTGGACAGGAGACGCCGCTTTCTCCTCCACGTTGTCAAACTGCGGCTACTGCGCCAATGTCCGCCTCCTCCTCCTCCTCCACCACCACACACCACCACCACCACCACCATCTCAGCCTCCACAAGTACTGCTCCATCATACCATATGTGCAGGGCACAGCGGTGTCACGCAGTTCTACACCTGGCTTGCCTCGGCGAACAAAGTCACACAGGGGAGGAACTGCTCCGCGTCATGCAGCAAGAAATCGATGTGTGGCTTTCTCCGCGCCAACTGCAAATTGGAACCATGGTGACGGACAATGGGAGGAACATGGTGTCCGCGCTGCACCGAGGAGTGATGGTCCATGCGCCCTGCATGGCGCACGTGTTCAATCTTGTGAAAAGGTTCCTGAAGTCTTCCACCGATTTTCAGAAGGTTCTGAAAATGGCCAGGAAACTGTGCATGCACTTCATCCATTCCTACAAAGCCAGGAACACCCTCCTCGAGTTGCAGTGGCAGAACGGCCTCCCCCAACACACTCTGATATGCGATGTTTCCACCCGTTGGAATTCCAGCCTGCACATGTTGGACCGACTGTATGAACAGAGAAAGGCCATTAACGATTTTTTGATGATCAAGGCGGACAGGAGTACTCCCCTGTGTAACTTTGATGTCAGCCAGTGGCAGCTCATGCGTGACACCTGCCGTTTGTTGAGGCCATTCGAAGAGGCCACGTTATTTGTCAGTCACCAGGACTACGGGATGAATAACATCATTCCACTGCTTCATGTCCTGGAACAGATGCTGAAAAATCTGTCTGGGCAGGGGACTGGAGACGTGGCGATTACATCTCGCGGCCACATGAGTCCAGTGGGGACTGAAATGGAGGAGGAGGAGAAGGAGGACATTGGAGCAGAAGCATTGTCTGGTGAAATGAGTGGATTTTCTACCCAGGTGACAAGAGAGGAGGAGCAGGAGCAGCTGGAGGAGGTAGATGGAGATGAGGAAGACGAGGCAGATGACCCGCAAGCACCGTGGCAGTATACAGTGGAGATGGAGGAAGGGAGTCCCTCAGAGTCACTTGCGCAGATGGCATGTTGCACGCTGATTTGCCTGGGTAACGACAGACGAATAGTCACCATCCGGCAGTGGAATGACTTCTGGCTCTCCACCCTCTTGGAATCTCGCTACCGGTCCAAAATGGGAACCTTTTTCCCAGCTGCTGAGAGGGAGGACAAACTCAAAAACTATAGAGAAATCCTCCGAAGTCAGTTGGCCACTGCCTATGTGCAGCATGGTCCATCCTCTGTCAGGTCTGACCGGGGGGTTCCTCAGCGCTCACGTACCACTGCCGCAGCTACTTTGGGAAGGTGGGGATAGGAGTAGTACCAGCTCCATCAGCAGCAACCTAAGTCTGGAGTCGATGATGAGCAGCTTCCTTCAAAAGCCTAGTGAGGAGGGCACTACTCAGCAACAGCAGAAGCAGGGGGACCTGGAGAAGACCCTAAACCAACAGGTGGTGGCCTACTTGGACAACCACCCCAATTAGCATATCCGCTGGACTACTGGACAACCAAACTGTATGTATGGCCGCAACTTGCCGAGTTTGCAGTGGAGAAACTGTCCTACCCGGCCAGTAGTGTGGCATCAGAGCGGGTGTTCAGTGCGGCGGGGGCCATCGTTACCTCAAGGAGAACCCGCCTGTCCGCCGGAAATGTTGTCAAGATGAATCAGGCGTGGATCAGATTACATCAGTCATGACGTCTCACCAAAACTTTGAGAAATTAGTCTGGATCCAAACTACCTGCCCCAGCCATTATTCTGATGCCGCCACCCGCCTGATGCCACACATCTGCTGCCAGTTTCTCCATCTGCCTACCACCATCTTTACCAGGGTCTGGTATTGCCACCCACCTCCACACTCTGTCATTGTGCCACTCTATGACCTCATGCTGCTGCTGCTGTTGTTGGTGCCGTGACCTCAACACTCTGATATTGTGCCACTCTGTGGCCTACTCCTGTGTTTGCCACCTCCAGAATGTCATTGTGCCACTATCTGACCTCATGCTGCTGCTTCTGCCGTGACCTCCACACTCTGTCATTGTGCTACTCTCTGACCTCATGCTACTGCTGATGTTGATGCCATCACCTCCACACTGTTTCATTGTGCCACTGTCTGACCTGTGATTTTTCTACCCAGGTGACAGGATCGGAGGAGCAGGAGCAGATGGAGGAGGTAGATAGAGATGAGGAAGATAAGGCAGATGACCCGCAAGCACCGTGGCAGTATACAGGTGAGATGGAGGAAGGGAGCCCCTCAGAGTCACTTGTGCAGATGGCCCGAAGCATGCTGATTTGCCTGGCTAGTGACAGCCGAATAGTCAGCATCCGGCAGAGGGATGACTTCTGGCTCTCCACCCTATTGAACCCTCGCTACCGGTCCAAAATGGGAGACTTTTTCCCAGCTATTGAGAAGGAGGACAAACTCAAATAATAAATGGAAATCCTCTGTAGTCAGTTGGCCGCTGCCTATGTGCGGCATCATCCCTCCTCTGACAGGTCTGACCGGGGGGTTCTTCAGCGCTCACGTACTACTGCCGCGGCTGCTGGGGGAAGGTGGGGGGGTCGGAGCAGTACTAGCTCCATCAGCAGCAACCTAAGTCTGGAGTCACTGATGAGCAGCTTCCTTCACCCGCCTAGTGAGGAGGGCAGTCGCCAGCAGCAGCAGCAGCAGGACCTGGAGCAGACCCTGAACCAACAGGTGGTGGCCTACTTGGACAGCACTCTGCCACCCCAGTTAGAAGATCCTCTGGACTACTGGGCAGCCAAACTGGATGTGTGGCCGCAACTTGCCGAGTTTGCATTGGAGAAGCTGTCCTGCCCGGCCAGTAGTGTGGCATTAAAGCGGTTGTTCAGTGTGGCGGGGGCCATCGTTACCCCAAGGAGAACCCGCTTGTCCACGGGAAATGTGGAACGACTGACCTTTGTCAAGATGAATCAGGCGTGAATCGGCCAGGATTTCCACACACCAATGCCTTAGGCGTCAGACTACATCAGCCATGACGCCTCACCCAAACTGTGAGAAATGAGTCTGGGTTCAAACTACCTGCCTCAGCCACTATTCTGATGCCGCCACCCGCCTGATGCCACACATCTGCTGACAGTTTCTCCATCTGCCACCAACCATCTTTACCAGGGACTGGTATTGCCACCCACCTCCACACTCTGTCAATGTACCACTGTCTGACCTCATGCTGCTGTTGTTGCTGGTGCCATGACATCCACACTGTGTCATTGTGCCACTCTCTGACCTCATGCTGTTGCTCCTGCTGCCGTCACCTCCACTCTCTGTCATTGTGCCACTCTGTGGCCTACTCCAGTTTTTGCCACCTCCAGAATGTGATTGTGCCACTGTCTGACCTCATGCTGCTGCTGTGGCTGCAGCCGTGACCTAGACACTGTGTCATTGTGCCACTCTGTGGCCTATTCCTGTTTTTGCCACCTCCAGAATGTCATTGTGCCACTCACTGACCTCATGCTGCTGCCGCCGTCACCTCCACTCTCTGTCATTGTGCCACTCTGTGGCATACTCCAGTTTTTGCCACTTCCAGAATGTCATTGTGCCACTGTCTGACCTCATGCTGCTGCCACGGTCACCTCCACTCTCTGTCATTGTGCCACTCTGTGGCCTACTCCAGTTTTTGCCACCTCCAGAATGTCATTGTGCCACTGTCTGACCTCATTCTGCTGCCGCCGTCACCTCCACTCTCTGTCATTGTGCCACTCTGTGGCCTACTACTGTTTTGCCACCTCCAGAATGTCATTGTGCCACTGTCTGACCTCATGCTGCTGCTGCCGTGACCTACACAATGTGTCTTTGTATCTGCCACGGCAAGCACCGGGGCAGTATAACATGGGATGGGGGGAAGGGGCCCCTCGAGTACTTGTGCAGAGGGCCCCAAAAGCATGCTGTTTTCCCTGGCTAGTGACGCGAATAGTCAGCATCCGGAGGGGGGTTTGACTTTGGCTCCCCACCCATTAAACCCCCTCGTACGGTCCAAAATGGGAGATTTTTTCCAAAGTTTGAGAAGGAGGACAAATAAAAAAATAATAAATTTGGAAATCCTCTGTGTCGTTGGCCGGCCCCTATGTGCGGGCATCATCCCTCCTTGAAGGTCGGGGGCCCGGGGGGGTTTCTTCAGGCTCAGTACTACTGCCCGCGGTGTGGGGGAAGGTGGGGGGGTCGGACCCGTCTGCCCCTCAGCAGCAAAACCAAGTCTGGAGTACTGATGAGCAGCTTCCCCTTTACCCGTAGTGAGGGAGGGCAGTGCCGCAGAAGCAGAAGGACCTGGAGCAGACCTGAACAACGGTGGTGGCTACTTGGACAGCCTTTTTTTCCCCCCATTAGAAGATCCTTGGACTATGGGGAGCCAAACTGGATGTGTGGCCCCAAACTTGCCCCAGTTTGCTTGGAGAAGTTTTCCTGCCCGGCCCGAGTGTGGCATTTTTAAACGGTTGTTCAGTGGGCGGGGGCCTGTTACCCCCAAGGAGAACCCCTTGTCCAGGGAAAAAGTGGAACGATGACCTTTTTAAGATGAATTAGGCGTGAATGGCCGGAAATTTCACACACCAATGCCCTTAAAAGGCGTCGATAATCAGCCATGAGCCTCACCCAAAGTGAAAAATGAGTTGGGTTCAAACTACCTCCCTCAGCACTATTCTGATGCCGCCCCCCGCCTGACCCAACATTGTGCGTTTCTCCATCTGCCCAAACCCAATCTTTACCAGGGTGGTTTTGCCAACCCCCACACTTGTCAATATGCCACTGTCTGACCCTGTGCTGTTTTTGGGGTCCATGACACCCACACTGTGTCATTGTGCCACTCTTGACCTCTGCTGTTGCCCCTGCTCCCGTACCCAAAACTCTGTCATTGTGCCACTCTGTGGCCTACTCCTTTTTTGCCACTCCAAAAATTGTTTTCCCACTGTCTGACCTCATGCGTGCGTGGCTGCAGGTGACCTAACACTGTGTTTTTTTCCCCCTCTGGGGCCCTATCCTGTTTTTGCCCCCTCCAAAATGTCATTGTCAACTCTCGACCTATGCTGCTGCCCCCGCACTCCACTCTCTGTCATTGTGCACTCTGTGGCCTATGGGTTTTTCCCACTTCCAGAATTTTCATTGTCCCCAATGTTGACCTCATGTGCTCCCAAACGGTCCCCCACACTCGTCATTGTCCACCTTTCCTACCCCGTTTTGCCATCCAAAATGTCATTGTGCCACTGTTGCCTCATTCTGCTGGCCGTACCTCCACCTCTGTCATTGTCCCCTTTTTGGGGCCCTACTACTGTTTTCCCACCTCCAGAAGTCATTGTGCCATGTCTGACCTCATTGCTGCTGCCGTGCCTAACCCACTGTGTCATTGTAAAACTGTTGACCTCATGGGGCCCCGCCGTAACTCCACTTTTGTCATTGTGCCACTCTATGGCCTCTACTGTTTTGCCACCTCCAGAATCTCATTGTGCCTGTCGCCCTCATGTGCTCCCACGGTACCCCCAATTCTGTCATTGTGCCACCTGTGGCCCTCCCCATTTTTTCCCACCCGAATGTCATTGTCCCCAGTTGCCCTCATTTGCTGCGCCGTCCCCTCCACTCTTGTCATTGTGCACTCGTGGCCTAACTTTTTTTGCCCCCTCCCAGAATGTCTTGGGCCCACTGTTGCCTCATGTGCTGCTGCCGTGCCTACACACTGTGTCATTGTGAAACTGTCGACCTCATGCTGTTTGCGCCGTCAACTCCATTCTGTATTGTGCCACTCTGGGGCCTATTTTACTGTTTTGCCACCCCCAGTTTCCATTGTGCCATGTCTGACCTCATGCTGTGCTGGGGCGTTCCCCGTGACCTACACATGTGTCATTGTCCCACTCGGGCCCTACTCTTTTTTTTGCACCTCAGAATGTCATTTTGCCACTGTCAAACCATGTGTGCTGTGGCTGCTGCCTTGACCTACACAATGTGTCATTGTCCCAGTTGACCCATGCTGCTGTTTTGGTGCTGCCGTGACCTACAACCGTGTCATTGTCCCACTGTCTGCCTCGGCTGTCCCCGTCACCTCCGTCTCTGAAAGTCCCATTTGTGGCCTACCCCTGTTTTTGCCACCTCCAAAATGTATTGTGCCACTGTCTGCCCCTCATGCTGCTGCTGTGGCTGCTGCCTGCCCTACACACATGTCTTGTGCCATGTCTGACCTCATGTGCTGCTTGGCTGCTGCCGTGACCTACACACCTGTCATTGTGCATGTTGACCTCATGCTGCTGCTGGGTGCTGCCGTGACCACACACTCTGTCTTTGTGCCACTTGTGGCCTACTCCTTTTTTTCCCACCCCCCGAATGTCATTGTGCCACTATTCCTCATGCTCTGTGTGGCTGCTGCCGTGCCCTACACACTGTGTCTTTGTCCCTCTTGGCCCTATCTGTTTTTGCCACCCCCCAGAAGTCATTGTGCCCACTTCTGAATCATGCTTCTTGTGGTCTCCCGTGACCTAACAATGTGTCATTGTGCCACGTCTGCCCACATGCTGCTGCTGGGGCTGCTGCCGTGACCTACAACTGTGTCATTGTCCCATGTCTGCCTCATGCGCTCCCCCCGTCACCCCCGCTCTCTGTCATTGCCCCTTTCTGTGGCTCTCCTGTTTTTGCCCCCTCCAAAATGTCATTGTCACTGTCTGACCTCATGCTGTGCTGTGGTGCTGCCGTGACCTAAACACATGTTTTTGTGCCATGTTGACCTCTGCTGTCTGTGGCTGCTGCCGTGCCTACCCCTCTGTCTTGTGCCCTCTGTGGCCTATCTGTTTTTGCCCCCCCAAATGTTTTTGTCCCACTGTTGACCTCATGCTGTGTCCCCGTGACCTACACACTGTGTATTGTGCCACTGTCTGCCCTATGTTGCCGCCGTCAACTCCACTCTCTGTCATTGTCCCCACTCTGTGGCCTACTACTTTTTTGCCACCTCAGAATCTCATTGTGCCACTGTCTGCCCTCATGCTGTGCTGGGGTTTGCTCCCGGACCTAACACTGTGTCATTGCCACTTTTTGGGGCAAACCCTGTTTTTGCCCCTCCAATGTAATTGTGCACTGTCTGAACCATGCGTGCTGTGGCTGCTCCCGTGCACACAATGTGTCATTGTGCCACTGTTTGACCACATGCTGCTGCTGTGGCTGCTCCCGTGCCTACACACTGTGTATTGTGCCACTGTTGACCTATGCTGCTGCCGGTCCCTCGCTCTCTGTCATTGTCCCATTCTGGGGCCTACTCCTGTTTTGCCACCCCCAGAATTCTTGTGCCATGTTGACCTCATGCTGTGTGGGGCTGTCCCGTGCCCTAAACACTCTGTCATTGTGACTCTGGGGCCCTACTCCTTTTTTTGCCACCTCCAGATGTCTTTGTGCCACTTCTGCCCTCATGTGCTGCTGTGGCTGCTGCCGTGCCCTACACACTGGTATTGTCCCACTCGTGGCCTCTCCTTTTTTTTGCCACCCAAAATGTCATTGTCCCCACTGTCTGACCTAGCGCTGCTGCCGTGACTTAAAAAATTTGTCATTGTGCCAATTGATCTCATGCTGTGCTGGGGTGCTGCCGTGACCTAACTTCTGACATTGTGTACTGTCTGACCTCAGCTGCTGCTTGCTGCTGCCATGACCTACAACTGTGTCATTGTGCCCTCTGTCGCTACTACTTTTTTTGCCCTCTAAAATGTCATTGTGCCACTGTTGACTCAGCTGTGCTGCGTTGTCCCGTAAACTCCACACTGTGTTTGTGCCATCTTTGGCCATCCAGTTTTTGCCCCCTCGAAGTCTTGTCCCACTCTCTGACCTCTGTGCTGTGGCTGCCGCCGTCCCCTCCACCTGTCATGTGTTGCCCCCTGAGCCTCAGTTTTTTTTTTCCCCAGCTGTCGCTGCCATGATTTTATCGGGAAAAATTCCCCCTTTCGTTTTTTGGTCATTTTTCCCCTTTAAGTGCCCGGGGAAAATTTTTATAGTGAAGCGATTCTAAGGGCCCCGGCGGAAGTCATGGGCGTGTCATACTAAAAAAACATTGTATGAAGCCAAAACCCAAAGCTCCTTGCATATTTAAGCATGGCACAGCGTTCTACAGCACCTGCGGGCTCTGTGCAGCCTGGAAATAGCTGTTTTTTAACGTGATTCATCCCGAAGTAATTCGGAACAAAGTTATTTTTTGTCGGGAAATTCGGCGAAGTGAGCAAACCGAATTTCGATAAATTCGCCCATCTCTAGTAATAATGTAAGTGTCTCAAGTCAGAATCAAAGCATTTTTTGACTTGAAATACTCACCTAAAACTGAATTTAAATGATTTCCACTGACATCAATAGAAAATACGCATTGTAGATCATACAATGTGCATTTTTCAATGTTTGGTTTTCACTGTAAAGAATCTTACAACATGTTCATTCTTTGGTTAGAAAACATGTGGAAATTTTCTATTGATGTCAATGTGGATGGAAAAAAATCTTGTATAAAATGCGCCTCAAACATTTGTATGTGTTTTTAACACAGATCTGCGTCCCAAGCCACATAGAAATGAATGGGACTCGTTTCTGACTGTAAACCGCAGATAAAAAAAAAAATTATCATGCAAATATTGTTGAACACTGAGTCGTCATTTATTCAGAAATGCAGTTTATTATTTTGTAAAGGCTTGGACAAACATTCTGTAACTCCTTGTCGATTGCCAACCGACTATAGATGGCGGGTGGTGCGTGTTCTCTTAAGACGTTGCTGTAGAAAGAGGAGTTTTACGTCTCACAGCACTGTATCTTACATTATTGTGCCTACATTACCCCAAAACTACACATATCAGGTATCCACACGACCTTAATAGCCTGTAAAATTAATCAAACAAGTTATTTAGTGTGAAAAGTGAATGGTGTAAAAAATAATTAAATTTTTTTAAAAATTCAGCAGTAATTTATATGTAAACTCAAACTATGCCCCCAAAAAGTACCACTTCTACCACATAAAAGAAGTCCTCATACAACTTGTCAATGAAAAAGTAAAAAAGTTATGACTGCTGAAAAATAAAGAGGAAAAAACTAAAAACATTTTGCTGGTCATTAAGGCCTTTTCAGGCTTAATGGCTTATTTCTTTGCATGTTTGGCTATTATTTCTTATACTTTAGACTAGTGTTGAGCGATTGCGTTGGCCATCGGACATCGGGTCGATGGTCGATAGTCGACCTCATCGACAAGATAGTCGATAGTGAGCAGTCGATTATGAAGCGATGTAATTATAAAGTCTGATGGGAGGAGCAACACACCTTCATTTTACACCCAAAAGGGCTGGAGAAGCTGGAATTAACATCCACATAACAGTCAAATGGATACATGCTACATCTTAGCAACACACTTAGGTTATTAAAAAGTCACAGAAAAAAAGTCACAGACCATTCACTTATCCCTGTCTTGTAGAACAGCATGACCCTTAAACCTGCATCACCCCAAATTAATAGTGCCAGAAGGCGTTGATTTGAACCATCATCTTACTTGAACTGGATAATGAATATCCTGTCCTGGAACGCAGCATGAGCCCCAAAACGTGATACCCAGATTTAAAGTGCCGGAAAAAGGAGTCTTTCAAACCACCATTTAGTTGAACTGGGACATTGACTATACATGTCTGGGACATCAATGAGCCCAAACCTGGCATGACTCCAGACTTCAAAAAGTGCTGGAAAAAGGAGTCTTTCAACCACCATTTTAGTTGCATACTGGACATTGAACCTATACCTGTCCTGGCCCAGCATGAGCCCAAACATCAATGACCCACATTTTAAAAGTGCCGAAAAGGAGTCTTTTCAACCATCATTTTAGTTGACCTGGACATTGATATATCTGTCTGTACCACAGAATGACCGTTAAATCCTGTCTGGACCCACAGATTCAAAAGGGCCAGGAAAAGGGAGTCTTTCACCACCATTTTAATTTCACTGGACATTGACTATACTGTCCTGGGCCACGCATGAGCCCCCCCAAACCTGCATGACCCCCAGATTAAAAAGTGCCGGAAAAAGGAGTCTTTCAACCACCATTTTAGTTTCAATGGACACTGACTATATCTGTCCTGTACTGCAGAATGACCCATTAAACCTGTTGACCCAAGATTCAAAAGTGCAGGAAAAAGGGGAGTCTTTTCAACCACCTCATTTTAGTTTCATGGACATTGACTATATCTGTCCTGTACCGCAGAATGACCATTAATAACCTGTCTGACCCACAGATTAAAAAAGTGCGGAAAAAAGAGTCTTTCAACCACCATTTTAATTTCACGGGACATTGACTATATCTGTCCTGTACCGGAGAATGACCCATTAAACCTGCATGACCCCCACATTTAAAAGTGCCAGGAAAAATGAGTCTTTCAACACTCCATTTTAGTTTCACTTGGACATATACTGTCCCTGGTCATGGGTAGCGTTTAACCCTCGTATGGAGTGTGACCAATTGAGCTTCACTTGGAAATACTGGTGGGTAACCTTCTGTTTCCACAGGTGCCCTTTTTCTTGGAATTCTTTTTCTTATTTTACTCACGTGCTGGAGGAAACTTGTCTCGTGTATTTGTTCTTGTCCGTGCTCCTTACTCCATGTCCGCTGAATAACCTACATCTGAGTCAAGTTTTCCTGTACCTCCATTGTACATTCAGAGGAATTTTTTTACCAGCTTTTTTGTACATGCAAGTTGTTTAATTGTTTAATTCTAGAAAAACACTTTTTTTAATATAGATGTATCCCACATGTCTTTTGATTTCTCCTTTTGTAATTGTATTAAATGGGTTGTCTCAATACAGGGATTGATAGCTATGTTAAAGATCTTGAAAACAAGTCATTTTGCAATATGTGTCCATTAACAGTATCCTACCTATTCCTGTTTCTGACAGCACATCACCCTTGAGCCACAATTGTGAAGAACAAATGTCTGTTAGAAACAACATTTATTATTATAGGACCTGTAGTATAGCTGCATTTCAAAGCAAAATGCCCCCAAAAATTCAATGCATGACCCTTGAGCCACTTTGGACAATTGTGAAGAACAATTGTCTGTTAGAAACAACATTTTTTTATAATAGGACCTGTAGTATAGCTGCATTTCAATGCAAAATGCCCCCAAAAATTCAAAGCATGACCCTTGAGCCACTTTGGACAATTGTGAAGAACAAATGTCTGTTAGAAACAACATTTTTTTATAATGGGACCTGTAGTATAGCTGCATTTCAAAGCAAATGCCCAAAAAATTCAAACATGACCCTTGAGCCACTTTGGACAATTGTGAAGAACAAATGTCTGTTAGAAACAACATTTTTTTATAATAGGACCTGTGTATGCTGCATTTCAACAGCAAAATTCCCCATAAAATTTAGATGACCACTTAGAAGCCACATTTGGACTAATTGTGATAAGAACAAATGTCTCAGCATTTAAAATTGTGAGGGAGAAATGCCACTTAAAGCAATTTCTGTTCCAAAGGACCATGATTATTGCTGTATTTTCACAGCAACATGACCCCAAAAAATTATAAATATGACTTCTCAGCCACTATTAAAAATTGTGAGGGAGAAATGCACTTAAAAGCACATTTCTGTTCCAAAGGACCATATTATGCTGTATCTCACAGCAACATGACCTCAAAACCATTGACAATGCGAAAACTTCTAAAGATAAAGTGAGTAAATGGAATACGGTGTTGTCATGAAACCTTGCTGTCTTTTACAGTCTCCTCACAGCAAAACCAGCAAAATGAACTGTTGGGAAAGAGAATAAAAATTGCAGTAAGAAATGATCATTTTAAAAAAATTTTTCAAGAGGACCATTTCTGTTTGAAGAGGAATGTGAAGTAGACCGGCAAACTAATCGGTGACCTCGGCAATTGGGGCCACAACATCATCAGAGATCCATGCCTGATTCATCTTGATGAAAGTCAAACGATCCACATTATCTGTGGAAAGCCGGATGCGTTTGTCTGTAATGACTCCTCCAGCTGTGCTGAAGGTCCGCTCAGATATGACGCTGGCTGCTGGGCAGGACAACACCTCTATGGCGTGGACGAGCCAGCTCGGGCCATTCGTCCATTTTGGATACCCAGAAGTCTATTGGGTCCGGAACACATCCAAACATCGGTGTTGAGACGCAGATAGTCGTGCACCATGATCTTAAGCTGGTCTCTGTGTGTTGGATGTGTGCCTGCATTGCATGAGTTGATGAGGTGGTAAATAAATATTGCCAGAGGTCACCCATTTAGGCTTTGACACATTGTCCTGCTGCCGCTGGGTCTACTTGGGCACTCTACTGCTTGTCAGTCGCTGACTGTTCTTCCACCGTGGAACATTGCGAAGAAACGTGAAGCAGACGTAACAGATGTATCCAGTTTGACTCAGCAAGGTCTCTAATTTCCCTGCATTATTTACTCTCTATTTTGGTTTGGGGAAGGAAAAGTGCTGAGTTTGGTTCTGACAAGGATCCAGGAGGGTGGCACACAAGTAACTGTTTTTCATTTTGATGGCCTTATTGCTAGAGGACTAATGTTGGAGGAATTAGTGCATCAAAGCATCATGTGAGAGATGGAGCCTTTGATTTCCCCAAGTTTCTCGGGGTCGGTGGGGCACTAGCAAACTGATTCTTCCTCATCTTTCTCCTCACCTCTAATTCGCGCCAAACCTCTTTCCAAGGCAGGGACCGTCGGTACGTCGGTGTCTAGGAATACTTCCTCCTCCTCCGCTTCCTCCGGCACGCTTCAACACAGCCCTGACTTGCCTGAGATGATGCACCTGAGAGCTGATTGGCCGCCTTGCCCTAGCCACTGGACCCCCGAACCACTGCCTAAGGAAGACGATAATATGGTGAAACGCTGTCTTGGGCCCTTTTGGATTGACTGAAAGAAAGGCTCTGTGTCCGCACTGTGTCCGTCTCCTCCTCCGTCGCGGCGGGACCTGATGTTTTGGTGTGTCAACGATGTTCAGAACTAAGATCACCACAATGCTCATATGACCATAAGGGTATTGTCCGTGCTGACCCATTTTGTGGCTTCTACATTACTGGCACGGTATGGTAGCTGAGCTCTTTCACCTGCCTCCACTCTGGTGGCTAACACCCCGAGGTCCGCACCGTGCTTTCAGGCCATGTGTCACTTCGTACTGGAGTAATGCATTTGCGTGCTGCCCCAATCGATGGAGCATGTGTAGGGATGGATTCCAGCGGGTTGCACAGTCAACAATGAGACGGTTGCGGGTGAGGCGAGCTGACGCTGCAATGCAGCCAGGCGGGGACGAAGAAGGGTGAGAGCGGGCGGAAGTGCTAACTCAGACATCGGCCTCCCTCAGAGGCAGTCCAGACACAGGGTATAAGCGCTTTAGAAATTTCTGGACGACGAGTTCATGGACATGTGCCAGGCAAGGGAATGTGCTCCAGCCTACCGATCTTAAGGGCGGCCAAGCGATTTCGTCCGTTATCAGCACACCACTTGCATGGTACAAGGTCTCGTCACCAAGCAGCGCTCGGTCACGTTGCGTGAGAGCCGTCCACAGCTCCTGACTGTGTGTGGACGGTCTCCAAGACAGATTAATTTCAACACGGCCTGGTTTCTCTGGGCACGTGATGCCACCAGAGGACCTTGGGGGAAAGAACCCTGCACCACCCCTGCGGTTTTGAAGAGCATGCCCGAGCCTGAGAGCCACCGTCACCCCAGGACATCCACCAGCTCACCAGTAGCTGTCACAGAGATATAGGGCCTTGGCCGTGCTTACTAGTCCATGTGTCGGTGGTGAGATGGACTTTTCCGGACACAGATGCAGACAACCGCTTGAAATTTTAGATGACACGTGGCTGGCCAGGGCAGGGACGGCTTTTCTGGCAAAGAAATGCCTGCTCGGCATCTGGTATTGGGGGCAGGCAAGGGCCATGACGTGGCCGAACCCATCTGTGTCCACCAACGGAAAGGCAACATTTCCAAGGCCAAAGCCTGGCAATGCCGACATTCAGGCTTTTGGCTTTGGATGGTTTGGGTTAAAGTGTTTCTTCTGCTCCCAAACCTGGGAAGCAAGAAGGCTGGCTGCTAGACTGGCCGCTGTACGGCGTGCAGGTCATAACGCGGAGAGAAGGTAGGATGGCCTGGGTGCTGGTTACCGGCGACGGTGGAGGCTGAACGAGCTATCCCTGTCATGAATCTGAGAGACATGGGCAGCTGAGGAACGCTTGGTGGTGGCTGGAGGAGGGAGGAGGCGGAGACAGAGGGTGTACAGTGGTTGGAAGCCTGGCATCGGTGTGGCCTTTTTGGCCAAGTGTTCCTCCATTTCAACTCATGGGATTCGCTGCATGTGACTAGACATGTTGGTGGTGGTTAAACACCTAAGATTCTTGCCTCTACTGATGCGTTTACGGCAAAGGCGGCATAGGACATCACTGTGTGAATCAGAGGCTTGCTCAAAGAAGGCCCAGGCTCAGATGTTCCTTGACCTTTTTGTGACGGCGATAAGCGAGGAGCGGGGTTCCAGCTGACCGTGGCTGCGGAATCATCTCCGAGGACTATTGCAACCGCCCTCTCCCTTTTGAGGCGGGAGCTTACTGACACTACCCCATCGTTCCTTCCTCCTCGTCCAGTGATGAAGCGCTCGCAATCTGAAATTCTGCTGCAATGACACGGTTGGGATCCTCAATGTCTTCATCAGTCACACCGGTGACTTTGGTCGTCCTGACATTCTTGCATCCATGACTTGCGGCCTACACAAGAGTCACTGCCAAGGCGTTGCCGACCCCAGGATTTTTGCAATTTGTTGGACCGATTCCTTCTCCTCCTCTGATGGCATCAATTAACGGGCGGTCAGAGCAGACAAAATCACCTCCTTGGCCTCTTGAACTTTTAGACTGCCTTCCTGACCCAACCGCATATTGTCATCAAAGAGGTCTTCATACAAATGGACTATCCACAGTGGGGGTGGGTTATAAACACGAGTTGACATTTTGGCTGCCTACCGCTTCAATGTTGGCCGGATGCAGATGATGCTCTGATGATGACATTTGTGGCCGTGACTGGTAGGACCGAGGAGTAAGACTTCTGGTATCAGGTTTGGATTGAACCACTGAAGAAACAGAGTTGGCGACGCTGTTTCGGTTACTGAGATTCACATGCCCTGATCCATCGATGACAGGCCTACGGTCCAGCAACCGACGATCACTGACTTGCTTGTTGTCGCCAGCAACTGGAAGGAGCAACCTTCTCTCTGTACCTCTACCTCCAAGTCTAGCCCCCCATTTGCTACGCTACCACCTGCATTTTCGCTCCCATGTTCAGAAAGATAAAAATTGAGAAAGGGTATGGAAGAGTTTTGGAAAGTCTCTTATTCAAAAGACGTCCAAATCACAGCTATTCTTAAATCCCTCTAATTTCCTACACCAACCTAGGATTTAAAACTGGAATGTTTCTTGCGAAATACTTGTGAAATGCGGTCCTGGTGGAAGAACCAATAAGACAAAATCAACATGTGTTCCAGCCTTCAGTCCAGGGATTTTTACAAATGCCCAGTAGGACTAGGAATTGATAGTTTTCAACAAAATAGTCATACAAGTGGCGCTATCTGCGCCAAACTGAATCCAACGAGCCCCAATAAAACTATTCCAGAATTATACACGATTAGAAATTAGTTTATTTACAGCAATGGACAAACCGAGAACAGTTGCATAGAAAATTTTATCTATCATAATTGTCGTACAACGTGGCCTATTTTGAAAAACTAGGGCCGCACCACGTGCCAATACAGCTATTTAAAACTATATCGTATAATAATATGTTATTTTTTGCACCTATCAAAATACACCTGCGGTGAGTACAAAATGCTGAATTCAAATTTAAGTGCAAGGTGGCTCTATGGCAATGCTGGCCTCGCCAAGTGAAAAAAACACCTATCTAAATGTATACGGATAATAAAAAGGTATTTTTTTGCACCTCTCAAATACACCTGCGCGTGACTACGAAAATTGCTGTATTCAAATTTAAGTGCAAGGTGGAACTATGAACAAAGATGGCCTGCCCAAAGGAAAAAAACACCTAATCTGAAATGTATACGATAATAAAAGTGGGATGTTTTTGCACCTATCAAATATCACCTTCGGTTATTACAAAATTGCTTGTATTCAATATTAAGTGCAAGTGGCTCTATGGACAAATGCTGGCTTGCGCCAAAAGTGAAAAAAAAACACCTATCTGAATTGTAATACGTGATAAAAAAAGGTATTATTGCACCTATCAAATACATCAGCGGGTGACTACAAAATTGGCTGTATTCAAATTTAATTGCAAGGTGGATCATATGAACAGAGCTGGCCTGCGCCAAAATAAAAAAAAAACCTATCTGAAAGTAATACGGATAATAAAAGTAGAGTTTTGGCACCTACAATACACCTTGCGGTGACTACAAAATGCCTGTATTCAAATTTAAGTGCAATGTGGATCAAGAACAGATGCTCCTGCGCCAAAATAAAAAAAAAACCTTATCTGAGAATGTATACGGATAATAAAAGGGTAGAGTTTTGCCACCTATAAATACACCTGCGGTGACTACAAAATGGCTGTATTCAAATATAAGTGCAAGGTGGATCTAATGGACAAACTGCCTGCGCAAAGTGAAAAAAACACCTAACTGAAATGTATACAGATAATAAAAGTGGAGTTTTTTGCACCTATCAAATACACTTGCGGTGACTACAAAATTCTGAATTCAAATTTAAGTGCAAAGTTGGCTCTATGACCAAGAGCTGCTTTGCGCCAATAGTGAAAAAAACACCATCTGAAACGTATACGGAGTAATAAAAGAGGAAGTTTGCACCTATCAAATACAACCTCGGTGACTACAAAAATTGCTGGTATTCAAATTTAAGAGCAAGGTGGTTCTATGGACAAAGCTGCCTGGCCAAAGTGAAAAAAAACACCTATCTAAATATAAACGGATAATATAAGGTATATTTTTGACCTACAAATACCCTGCGGTGACTACAAATTTGCTGTATTCCAAATTTAAGTGCAAGGTGGCTCTATGGACAAAGCGTGTCCTGCGCCAAAGTGAAAAAACACTTAACTGAATGTATACCGGATAATAAAAGGTATTTTTGCACATATCAAAAACACCTGCGGTGACTACAAAATTGCGCATTCAAATTTAAGTGCAAGGTGGAATCTATGACAACTGGCCTGCGCCAAAGTGAAAAAAACACCTATCTGAAATGTATACGATAAGAAAAATAGTGGAGTATTTGTGCAAGCCATCAAATACACCATCGGTGACTACATAGTTGCTTATTCAAATTTAAGTGCAAGGTGGCTCTATGGAACAAAGCTGGCCTGCGCGCAAAGGGAAAAAACACCGTTCTTAAAAAGTATACGGATAATAAAAGGATTTTTTGCACCTATCAAATACACCTGCGGTGAACTACAAAATTGCATGTATTCAAATTTAAGTGCAAGCTGGCTCTATGGACAAAGCTGCCTGCGCCAAAGGGAAAAAAAAAAATTTTCTGAAATGTTTTGGGGGTTAAATAAAAGGGGAGTTTTGCCCCTACCCAAATCCCCTTTCGGTGATTACAAAAATTCCCCTGAAAATTCAAATTTAAGTCAAGGGGGGCTCTAGGGAACAAAGCGGGCCCAGGGCCCCCAAAAGTAAAAAAACACCAAAAACCCCTAGAATGTTTTTACATAAAAAAAGGTAGTTTTTTGCGCCTTTAAAATACCCACGCGGTGATTACAAAATTTTGTGTTAAAAATTTAAGTGAAAAAGGGGGGCTCTAGGGGAAAAAGCGGGCCTGCCCCCCAAAGTGAAAAAAACACCTACCCCTGAATGTTTTTCGGATAATAAAAGGGAATTTTTTCCCACCCTTATCAAATACACCTCCCCGGTGACTACAAAATTTTTTGGTTTCCCCAAATTTAAGTGAAAAGGGTGGTCTAAAAAAAAAAGCTGGCCTCCCCAAAAGGGTTAAAAAAAAAAAACCTATTTTGAAATGTAAAACGGATTTTAAAAGGGGATTTTTGACCTATCAAATACACCTGCGGTGAACTAAAAAAAATTGCTGTTTTTAAAAAATTGGGAAGTGCGGGGGCTGCAAAAACATACAAGTTTTATTTCACCAAAAAAATTTTGGCCAAAAAGTGTTAATAAAAACCCATTCCCAAATGCGGGGTTTTTAAATTTCAAAAACACAGTCGGGGCTGCAAAAAATCCACTCCCCCTTTTAAAAGAGCCTGTCTGTCGGGTCGGGTGTTCCCCGCACCCCCGGGAAACCCCCCCTCCCCCCCACCGGGGGGTTTTTGGTACGGGGCACTAGGATGCCCTTTTTTAAAATTCTCGCCAAAAGAAATAAAAAATCTGAAAATCCCCTTAATCTACCTAATTTTCAAATTTTTTCAAAACCCCTAAAAGCATAGATGTCTGTTAAACCCAAATAGAACAGTTTCGCTGAGCTTTTTTTGGGAGAAAACCCCGGAGCACCGTCCTGCTCTTATGAGACACAGACCCAAAAGTTTCTTTAACAGGAAGGGTTTTTTTCAAATTTTAAAACGGGGTCATGTTTTTTTTCCAGCAAATCGAAACCATAACATCCCAGTCATGCGTTGAAACCACCCAGCCACCCCTGCTTTTAATTTTCTGTAAGCTAAATTTTTGGCCCCCCAAAAATGACGGGAAGCTCTAAAAAAGGCACGATATTAATAGTTTAAATGGCGTTTTTACCTAAATTATCGTTTTATCGAAAAAATTTTCCATCAACAAAAAAAACCGTCCCCGTTTTAAACTTTGTCTATAAAAAATCGCCCCAACACAAAAAATAAACCAATAATCGCAAGTTTTTAAAAAAACCAGCAAAAAAAGGGGCAGAACTTTTAAATAAATGATTTCCTAACTAAAAATGGGCGAAATTTCTCAAAAATTAAAATTCGGCTTCTTCGCCGAATTTTCCCGGGAAAAAAATAAGTTTGGGTTTCCGAATTACTTCGGGGGGAAAAATCATTTTAAAAAAAAGCTTTTTCCAAAAGGCTGGGGACAGGAACCCTTTGGTGGGGGTGTTTTGAAAGAAAGTTTTTTTGGGGCCCTTTTGTTTTAAATATGCGAGGGAGTTTGGGTTTTTTGGTCTTCATCCCAAATTTTGTTTTTTTATTATGACACGCTTTTCCCCCCCTGTCCCGCCGCCCCCTTAAACCCGGCCTTCCTATAAAATTCTCTGGGCATTTAAAAGGGGGGAAAAAAAGGGGCCCAAAAAAAAAACTAAAGGGGGGAATGTACCCCTGAAAAAAAGGGTCGGGGGCAGGGGGAAACGTAAAAAAAAAAAAAACAAGCGGGTTGGGCAAACGATTCCTCCCAAAGATCAAAAAAACACAGAAATTAGGTTACCGTAACCAAAAAACAAAAATCCAGAAACCGAAAAAGGGGGGAGGGTCACAGCGGGGAGTCCCCCCTGGGGAAGGGCCCCCCAAGCACCCGGTGTCATTTTTAACCCCAAGTTTTTACCACACATGGGTCATACCCCTTTCTCCCAATGAAAATTACAACCCTAGCCAAGGGTTCGAGGGGTTATTTCACCCCACAACCCCCTTGGGTAGCAGGGCCCGGGGTGCAGGGGGAGGGGCTCTCCCCCTTTGTCCCCCAACCCCCCCTCTTTTTCCTGTTCGCTTTCCACAGCCGGAAGAATACTATGTGCTGGGCCCTGCCCCCCCACTATACATTGGGGACCAACTTTTTGAGGACAGGGGCAGCAAGAGGGGGGGGAAAAACATCCACGGGCCTTCTTGCAGAAGGGGGGCAAATAGGGGTTTAAAGGAGAGTTTGCAAAGGGGGGGTTTTATTTTCAAAGTGGTCGGGCATTGTAAAAGCGAAAAAAACCGTTAAAGGAGGAGGGGGCCCCTTGGTGAAAGGGAAAAACCCCAAAACGATGTGCCAATCACCAGGGGAGCCGGGGAAAAGGGCAGGCTGGTGGGGACAAGTTATTTTTGGTCCCCTATTTTAAACAGAGGCAAAAAAAGCCCCCCCAAAAGGGGGATAAAATTTTTCAGCCCAAATTCCATGCCTTCCTTGTCCCCCCCTTTTTTTTCCCTTTGGGATAAAGGTGGGCCCTACCCTCGACTACCCATTGCCCCGGGCCCCCTTGGAACCCTTTCCCTTACCCTCTACATTAAGTTTTAGGGGGAGGGGAGGAGAAGAAGGAGGTTTTTTGGACGACGACAATCGGGATTTGGGGGAAAATAAAAGAGTTAATGTCTGGGGGCCCGGGGATGTAAAGTTGGATGGGCATCGCTTTCTGGTGGTTTTTTTTAAACCATTTTTTTGCTATCCGGGTGACCCAACCAACAAATTTTCAAGGAATTTATCATTTTTCATTTGGGGGAAGAGAGCGGCCCGCTTGCGTGGGCAGGGGGTGGCGCCCGCCCGGGGGAAGGGGGCCCGGGGGGGGAGGTTGGGTTTTGGCCGGGAAGTTCCGGGGAGGGGGCACCCTTTTAGAGTTTTGGGGGCCAAACAGCCCCGGGTTTTGAAACCCCCCACTTTGAAAAGGGGCCCAGAAAATAGGGGCACAGGGACTCACCGGAAAAACAAACGGGCCGGGGAAAAAGTCAGTCGTGCGGGGCTTTTTAATTTGGTTTAAAAACAACTACTCCGGATTTTGGGGTGCCCCGTTTTTTGCTAAAGCAAAAAAAAAAGAGGAGGCCGAAAATGGGGTTTATGGGCGAATCTTGGCCCCAAAAGTTTAAAACTTTACCAGGGAAACCTAACGTTAAATAACCCGGGGCCCCGCTTTAAAAAACCCTCAGCAGTTGGGCAACCCCTACGTGTTTCAGGGTGTGGCACGCCTTTCCCCTTTCAGGGAGTAATGGCTTCACCCCCTTTTTCCAAGAACCTTCCCTTTTCTAATTTCATCATCTTACCGGTCCCAAAATCTCCCCCGCTCCTCGGGACTCATGGGCCCCGCAGGTTCACCGAGACGTTTTCCTGAGACAGAATTTATGCTTTTAGCCATCCCCAATTGGGAGAAGCTGACGGCTCCTGCCAAAATTGGTGTTACTGCAGTCCCCCTCCCTTTCCCCAAATGGTGGGGCCCCGCACCCCTTTTAAAGAACTGGCCAGGAAAACGGGGGAAATTTACTTAAGTTTTTTAAAAACCCTGGGAGTTTGGGTTTCCCCGGGCCAAACCCCAAAGGGCGGGTTGGGACGGCAACCCAAGGAGCCCGGGGTTTAAGTAGGCCCCCCGGTTTTCCACCAGAGCCTTTTCCACAATTTCAGGATGGGCTTTCTTTCCACGGGGAATTTTTACCAGGTTTTGCTACCCTTTGGGGGACTAGTTGGGGGTGGCACCCCAAGGGGCAGCGAGGTACTGGAATCGTAAGACAAACTCGTGTTCCAAAATTAGGCCAAACAGGTTTAGGGCAGGCCCGGGGGAGATTTGAAATTTAGGGAACATAGCCAAAAAAGGGCCGGGTCACGGGTCAGGGGGGGAATTATGAACAGGGGGAAAATTTTTATGAACAGGAAAAAAATATATTAACAGGGGGAAATTTTTATGAACAAAGGGGGAAAAAAAATTAAATAAAAAGGAAATTGATTTAAACGGAAATAAAATTTTAATTTTAAAAAGGGGGGGAAATTTTTGAACAGAGAAAAGGCATTTAACATTTTTAAAGATCCAAATGGGGCAGGATGAATTTCCCCCGGGGGAACCAATTCCCCACACGGGAGGAAAAAGCTCCCAATTTTTTGTTTTAAGTTTTTACAAACCCCTCTGGGAAGACATTCTAAAAAAGTGCCAGGAAAAAATTTGCATGCACTTTTACACCACAAATCACACCTTTCCTTTTAAGCTGCACGGGGGGTTTCCCCGGCCCCCCCCGAACATAGGCTGACCCTGTGGGGCATTTTTCCAAACGGTTGGGAATTTCCAAACCTTCCATATGTTGGGGGGAATCCTTCCCATGAAAAGAGAAAGGGCCTTTTTAATGGTTTTTTTGAAGATCCAAAACGGGAAGGGAACAAACCCTGTGTAATTTTAAAATTCCCGGGCCAGTTGGGAGTTCCCTTGTGACACCTGCCCCCTTTTGCTCAGGCCCTTTAAAAGGGAATTGGGCCCTGGGGTTTTTTTGGCAAATTTGCCAGGAAACCAACGGGAAAAAAACGTCATTTTCCCCTGCTTTATTTTTGTCACCGGCAGCGGGGAAAAGGGGAAAAACTGGACCACCGCCAAACGATTTCCAAAAAAGCCCCCGGCCGGGGGGCGGGGGGCAAATAGGTTTTCCCGGTTTTCACCCAAAGCCCGTGGGGGGAAAACGGGGGATGGACCCTTTCAAGCGGGGGGGAGTCTAACCCCGGTCGCCTACCCCCGGGCGTTACTTGCTTTTCCCTGGCAGCCAAATTTTTAGCGTTTGGAACAGAATTTGTCAATTTAGGGTTATTCCCAAAAGGGCAGGCCAAAAAGGTCAGGGGGGGGTGGTGGATGGGGAATTGAGGTCAAAGGGAAAAGTAAACAGAAAAAGGGGCAGGTACCGGGAGGACAAGAATGATGAACAGGAGAAATTGATGAAAGGAATAAATATCTTAAAAAGGGGGGGGGGGAAATTTTTGGAAACAGGGGGGAAAAATTAAAGAAAAAGGAATAAATTAAATTTTAAAAGGGGGGAAAATTTTTGAACAGGGGGAAATTATGAAAAGAAATAAATTTTATTTAAAAGGGGGGAAAATTTTTGGGAAAAGGGGGGAAATTTTAAGAACATTTAAAAGGGGAGGGGCCCCCCCTTTTTTCCAACCCTTTTAAAAGGGGAGGGGGCCCCCCCTTTTTCCCACCGTTAACAAAGGGGAGGGCCTCCCTTTTTCCCCTTTAACGGGGGGGCCTCCCCTTTTTTTTTCCCCCCTTTTTTAAAAAGGGGAGGGCCTCCCCTTTTTTTCCCAAATTTTAAAAAGGGGGGGCCTCCCCTTTTTCATCCCAAAACCAAATTTTGCAAACTGTTTTTTTTCTTCCTTTTTTTTTTTTTCCCCATTCCAGTTTTGACTGAAAAACCATCAACCCCAACCGACAAATGCAAAATTAGACCAAAAAAAACAATTTCCCGTTTTTTTAAGGGTTTTTTCTTCAGTTCAAGTTCCATACGCGGATTTGAACAAAATGGTTTTAATGCAGAAACTGGATTCAAACCCCCATGGTTTTTTTTAAATTTTATGAGTATTTGATTTTCACTTGCCGTCCTTTCCCCAACCGGTTTTTGGGATGAAAAGGCTTAGCCCCGGGTGCCCAAAAACCTCCCCTTCCAATCTCACATCAATTTCTGCAAGAAACAAAAGGGTATTAGGCCCCATTTTTTCTTCGCTGCCCAAATAGCTGTGACTGCCCTCCTCAAATTGTTATTCCCCACTTTTTTAGTGGGGCCCGAGCCCCCAAAAACCCCCAATGTAGATCTCTGGCTGAGGGGAAACCCGGAAATTTGGGCCCCGGGGGTTTTTAGGACAGATGAGGGGCCCCTGACCCCCTCCCCGGGGCCCTGCCAACTAATGCAAACCCCGAAACATATTTGGACGTTTGCCATCCTCCCAACATTAAGGCCCGGACATCTCCGCAAATTTTCCTGAGGTCCTTTTTACCTATTCTTTGGCCTTTGGGCAACCTGATTATTTTCTTTGTATATTTCCCCCAAAGCCCATGCTTTGGGAAAAATTTCCCATTAACCTTTTATACATATCCTTTTTTTGTCTTTGTTTAAAACGTGCCAAAAACCCTATTTTTCTGTCGATCCCCTTTTCTAAAATCAGTTTTCACCCCCGGTCCAAAAAAATTTTCTTTGTAAGCACTTGGGTTTAGTATGTTTATTTTTCTTTATCCCTGTAAATTGGAAGGTTTTTGCACCTTTTGTAAATAAACACTTTTTTATGCATTATCCCTTGGGGGGGCCCTGAATTTTTCAATTTTAAAAAGGTTTTTGTCTGACGTTTTTTTTCCCCGACTCTTGGTTTGGGGTTTTCAGATGTCATCGGGGAGGAGTGGTAAACCCTTTTTAAACCCAATCAAGAACCATTGGATTGCTGACAAAACACGGCCGCTAGAGGGACACCGCAGTTTTGGGCCCTTTCCCCGGGATTTGCCCCTGCTGCGACGTCCCTTTGCTGTCTGTGACCTGTGCCCCTTGCCCCGGGTTTGTTTGTGCCCCCGCCCACCGCCTGTGAAAAAACCCTGCCACCTCTCTGTCTGACATACTGTTTGTTCAAAAATGTCCCAAAACTCTTTTAAATGAAGTTATCTGAAAATATGATAAAAAACCACCCCCTGTATTTGACTCCAAATGAACCCACTAACAAGCTTTGGGGAACCCTTGGAAAATAAATTTGCGCTCCACAAAGGCCGGAAAAATTTTCTTGTATGTCCGTTTTAAAAAAAACTTTTTATTTTTTCTGAATATTTAAAAATACAAACCCGGCTTATTTTTAAACCCCCGGATATGAATTATGGGAAAAAATTTCCTTTTTTGGGGGTTTAAAAAGAAAAATTTTTTTTTACTTATCCAAACTCAGAAAAAACTTAGTTTTTTCCCTTGGTGAAAATTGGCAAAAGAAATGTCTGCCCCCCAAAAATTTCCGCTTTTTAAATGTGTTTTTAAAAAGCGTGATTTTACGGGGCACAACAAACCAGAAAAATCGTTTAAATTTAACCCTTTGTTTTGAATTAAAACTACAGGAAAATTTCTTCTTTGGGGGTGAAAAAAAAAAGTTTCTTTTTTGAATAAACCCCAAAAAAAAATACTTAGTTAACCCTTGGTGGAAAAATTTCGGGAAAAAAAATGGGGCTGCAACAATTACCACTTTGGTGTGGTTAAAACGACCGGGGTATTTTATGGAAAAACAACAAAAAAAAATTGGGAATTAACCTTCAGATATGGAAATTTGCTACAGGCAAAATTTCTTTTTTTTTGGCGGGAAAAAATAACCCTTTTCTTTTATAACACAACAGAAAAACAACGCTTTAATTTAACCCCCCGGAAAAATAAATTTCGCAAAAGAAATAGCAACCAAAAAAATTTTGTGGTATTTGGTTTTTAAAAACGCGTTTTTTTTAACCCGAATACAACAGCAACAGGCTTAGATAACCCTTGGATATTCAATGTGCTCAAGAAATAAGCAGATAGCAAAAAAATGTTTATGCAGCTGAAATTGGGGCACACTGGGACTTCAATTCCAATTCCCCACAAAATCAGAAAATTTAAAAACCCTAAGAGAAGCATCTCTGAGGGCAAACTGTGACCCCGCCAAAAATCGCTGTATAAAAATAGTTCTTTAGTATGGATAAACATAAGCACCAAACGGCGGGAGCCCCCCCTTTCCCACAGCAAAATGAGAGGAGGTTTTGAGCTCCGCGTCGCGTTTTGGAAATTAAATAGGGCGGTGACTTTAAAAGAATCCCACCGGTCCCTGATTGGGTTCTTCTGACAGGTTTTGGCTACGCCCCTTTTTTCCTCCCGAATTTTTTGCCCCATGTAACGTCATGTGGGTCGAAGCCCTTTTATTTAATCAAAAACACGCTTTCCCTTCCCCCGAATCACCCCCAAACTTCCAAATTCGTTTAAATCGAAGTTTTTCCTGAAAATTTTAAAAAAATTTTCCAAATTTGTTTTGAATCAAAATTTGCACATCTCATCATAACTTTTTTTAGATTCTAATGGGTTTCCCCAAAATTTCATCTTTTTAAATGCCCCCGCTTTCATTTTGGGGTTGTTTTTAAATATACTTTAAGACAAATTTACAAATTTTCCCTAATTATTTTTCCAAGGGTTTATTAAAAGGGCATAAAGGGGACGAAAAAGGGGATCCCGAACCCAACAAAGGGAATTTATTTTTTGACCAGAAGCAAACAAAATATATTCTTCCTGTTTTGGCGATTTTCTTGAAACTCTGGTTTTAAGTTTATAGAGTTTAAACACAGATTTGTTTCACAGAAAAAGATGCTTCTCATGTTGTTTTTATTGTTGAAACCCCCCGTTCCAGATGTGTTTTTTTGTATTGGGTTTTAGTTGGGAGAAATTTCCCAAAGGGAACACCCCCTTTTCCCTTTTTTCCCCCCCTTGGGAATTTTTTCCCCCCCTTCCCCTATTTTTCTATTGGGGTTTCGGTGAAGACACCATTTTGAAAGTACATCTTGTCCCCCAAAATAAAAAACCCATTTGTGTATGTAGATGAAAAAATAAAAAAATTATGGTTCTGGGTAGGGGGGGAAAAAATTGGCTTGGTCATTTTAAAGGGGGTTTAAAAACTGTTGTGGGTT
>JAODAL010051531.1:0-26622 GCA_025379985.1 Phyllomedusa bahiana | reverse complement strand
TGCCCCCTTTTTTGCCAGGTATGCCCCCATTGTTGCCAGGTAGTCCCCCCTCTGTTGCCGGGTAGTGCCCCCCTTTGGGTTGCGAGGTGAGCCCCCATTGTTGCCAGTAGTCCCTCCCTGTTACCGGGGTAGAGCCCCCTAAACAATAAAAATAAATTTTAAATCCACTTACCTGACCGGGCTCCCCCGCGCGCCAGCTCCTGCCCGTTCTTAACGCGCAGGGGAAGTGAAGCCGCCCGCGCGTCCCCCCCTGCGGGCCGCGCGCACTTCCCCCGCCCGGACCTTATGTGCGGCCACCCCCCGGGCGCCGGACATACGGGTGGAGGAGGGGAGAGAGGCGATCCCCCTCCCTCCTCCCGCACAGTGAACCGCGGGGGGGTGAGGGACCCTTGGCCCGCTTCACCCGCCTTAGGAGCGGTCCGCCGGCGCAAGAGTAGCGCACCATCTCCCTTTTGCGCCGCGGAATTTTAAAAGGGCCCCCCCCAGCCCCCTCGGGCGGCGGGAGGAATCCCAAACCCCCCGGGGGGGGCGGAGGGGAACCCCAAATAGCGGGACCCCCCGCCAAAAATGGGAGAGTTGGCATGTATGACATACACCATCATACAGAATAAAGCAGAAGTGGTCATCAATAGCATACATTGTCCCCACTGTCGGCAATGAACATAACTACAGTTCACTGTCGCTAGGTCCTGTGTTCAGGGGCGGAACTGTGGGGCCCGCCGCATCCTTCCTCAGAACATCCGGGACTTCTGTCCATAGCATTCAGAGGCAGGACTGCCCTTTTAGCCAGGCCTGCCCCACCGGCTCAGAGGCTAAACCACTACCCTCATGAGGGGGACAAGTAAGTTATTTCTTTCTTTGTTTTTTTCTTTTTATAACACTATTGGAGCCTGCTTGCCTACCTATATGGGCTCATATATGCTACCTAAACCCTGCCTGTCTACTTATATGGGTCACTATACCCTACCTAAACCCTGTCTGCCTACCTATATGGGTCACTATAGCCTACCTAAACTCTGTCTACCTCTATGGGCCCATATACTCTACCTAAACCCTGCCTGCCTGTCTATATGCCTATATAGCCTACCTATAGCCTGTCTACCTTTATGGGCCTCACCTATCGCCTACCTACTTATGTGGACTTCACCTATCGCCTACCTACTTATGTGAACCCAACTTTTAGCCTACCTATGTGAGATCCACCTATACCAACGAAAAAAAACTACTCCATTAAAACATACCTTTTAATGATAATAATAAAACTAAAAAATGGACCTACATAAATCGTAACGGAAAAAACCCAAAGAAACAAAAAGAGGGTAAGGACAGTAACACCGACACTGCCCCTAGTTTAGACCCTATTTTAACCCTCTTTAAAATTGGGAGAACCCGCCCCCCGATAAGGCCCCCCAAAAGAAAACCCTACATTTCCCCTAAACTGGGATCGCCAACTAAATATAATCAAAAACGGCGACCACCGGTGGACAAAATGGGATACACAATGTGCAGTACCCACAAAAAAAAAATAAAAAAAAAAGCCCCAAAAGTAATGAAAAACAGTAAAGCACAAGAAAAAAAAATAATAAAAAATTTGCAGGGACAAATGAGCCCAAAAATTTCAAATAGTAATATAAAACCCTACATGAAAATATAGGGTATAACAAGCTAGTACTACTGCGCCAAAAGACCCCAAAATGATGATTTCGATCAATATGGTGACATACGCAGGCGCTTTTTCAGGTAACGCCCACTTAAACCCAAACGCTTTGGTCCCATTCCGGGACCCCTAGGGGGTCAGAAAAAATAATCCACGGGATCCCAATATTTTTGAAACCCAGGGTTCAGAGGGAAAGAAACCTAAGGAAGAGTTGGGGTTTTCCCCCTCCGGGGCAGCCCTCACAAACCAGTGAGGAAAAAAATGGGACACAAAAAAACAGCCTACTTATCTACCTGTGGACTGCATATCTACCAATTGCATAACTACTACATACTTACGTACCTACCTGGAGACTATCAACCACCTCCCTGGGGGCCTCCCAAAACTATTGTGGGCAAACCATTTGGTTAGAATATTTGAGGGTACGGGCCCATAGCTGTAACACAATCCCGGGGGGTTAATCCTCTTCCCCCCTCTAGAACGGCCTCTAAGTTTTGGCATGTACCCACTCTCCACCCCTGGAAATTTATACAGAGGTGGGGGCAGGACAGAGGTCTGAAAAGTGAAGATTCAAGAAACTTTTTGCCAAATCTGCAGGACAAGTGTTGTCCCCCGGGGGAAGCATCATGATGCGCTGGACCCGGGGCAGAAAAAAGAGAAATCATTGACTCGTCAGAGAAAATCACCTGGAGTCACAATTTTTAAAAGCACTGTAAAACACTCAGCATCACTCCCAAAGTCACAAGCCCATGTACACTGGGAACTACCACTATAGGTCATTGCAGGGGGGCATAAACATCGTAGGCACCTGTGTACACGGTAAATACCACTACATGTCACATTGGCAGCAACATGGTCTTTGTATACTGAACTTTATTCATAAAAGTGTAGGGGGTATTATTTATCCACTTTGTGGTAAATTTTTGGGGCGTTCTGGCGGTATAATCAGGACCTTATATATTATTACAAAAAAGATGTGCAAAGTACAATCACCAGCTTCAAAATAAATATCTTTATTCGTTAATTACAGTGGTGGACAAAAGTATTGGAAAACCCTGCAATTCGTCAGATAATACCATTTTTTCCCCAAAAAAATTGCAAACACAAAATTTTTTGGTATTAATCTTTATTTTAAATTTTTTTTTCAATGGAAAACCCCAAAAAAATTTTCAAAAGCCCAAATTTGGATATAATTCCACACAAAAAATAAAAAAGGGGGTGGAAAAAATATTTTGGGCACGTTTGAAAAATCAGTGATGCTTCTCTAAATTTTGGTAATTAACAGCACCCCGTAACTTACCTGCGCACCTAAAAGGTGTTGCAAAAACAAATCACACTTGCAGCCATTACATGGAATTAAAATTGACCAACCTCGCCGTTCCTTGTGTGGACCCCCTTGACAGGAGAATAAAAAAAAAGACCAAAGAACTGCTGAAGACTTGAGAATCCAAAATTTTGAGGAAGCAGACAAAACTCAAGGCTCAATCCATCTCCAAAGACTGAAATGTTCTGTGTCTACCGGCCATGTCATCAAAAGGTTTAAACCCCGGGGGGGGTGGGGCCCAAGCCGCAGGAAGATTGGAAAGCTTAATCTGAGCCCTGGAAGAGGGCCCCAAAAAAAGGGGACTTTGCCCTACCCCAATTGCACCCCAAATGGGGAAAAAGAAAGCCCCCCTGCAGCGGGGAACACTTTCTAGGAGACACCATCTCGCCCGAAAGGTAGCCACATGCGTTGGACGCGTTCTTGCAGAGAGCGCAGGCCGGCCGCCGCGCTTCCATCTGTCCCGGCGCCATTGTCACGTGGTCAGCTTCCTCCCGCGAGTGCTGCAGTGGGAACCTCAGCTCAAGCAAACCTGAACGCAGGTCCCCTTCTCATTCCTCGCAGACCGGGGACAAGAGCCTTCACCGCAGCGTTGGGACCGCTCGGAGCTGCAGCAGAGCAGCCGGACGGAAGGAGACAGAAGCAGGTACCGCGCTCTGGCCCCGGCCTGCCTTCCTCCCTCCTGGAAGTGCCCCTGCACCAGTCTCTGCCCTCACAGCCCCCACCCCCCGCTCGCGCTCGTACGCGGCCATGGCTGCGTCTGGGGCCTCACAGGCTAAATCCCCAAGGGCACAGCAGGCTCCACTGACCATCTCCCAGGCCTCAGTAGCTCCTTCTAGCCTATCCCTCAGCAAGCATGGGGACTCAGGGGAAGGTGGGAGCCATGAATCTCCACCGCATTCCACCAATATGGACTCTGGCAGCGGCCCTTTGTCCTGGCAGGGCTCCCCTGCATTCTCTCCTGCCCCTCACAGCCCGGAGCTTTCCCAACCCACGCAGAAGCAGAGTTGATCCATCATTCTTCCTACCAGAGTGGAGCTGAAAATCCTTCGGACGAAGTTATAAATGCCAACAGGAGGAAATAACTGTGCTCAGACAAGATATTAAAAATGATTGGCTTCCAGGTGGAGAACTAGAGCGACGACCATGATAAACATCGGAGGTATTTGCCCCAGATCCATCGGCTGATTTGCACAAATGCACTGTCAAAGAGAATGGCGCGCCATCTCAGAGGACCTCGTAATAGAGTTCGCCAGAAACAAACGTGCGGATTCTGGGCCTCCCGGAAGCCCCCAGGGCGACGAAAACCTGCTAGAAGTTTGGATTACTCTCTGTTTTCTCAAAGTGTTGGGGTCTACCTCAACCCCACTTTCAAGCTTGACAGGGCGCCTCGGGCGCTACACCCTAAAGGCTCTCTCCTTTTCCTAGAGACATTATTTGCTGTTTCCACGGACTACACCATGAAGGAAGCTGTTATGGAGAAGTGAGGGGTTTCCGCTCCTTGGCGGGAATTTTCAGGGGCTCCTCGATCCAATCTTTCCGGACCTTCGTGGTTCACCTGCGAGAAGAGACGTCATATGAAACCCCCTTCTCCTAAACGCTTCAAGACAGCAACATTCCATATCGATGGAACTTTCGTTCGCGCTCACGGACGCAAGGAGGGCCCGATCGGCCACCCTCAAATCACTTCAAGGATCTTCTGCCATTCTGAGTTTCCACTCCGGATTCCTCAGCCAAAGATGGATGCCTGGGAACTGTCTATTCCTCCCCCTTCCTCCTCCACCAGCTTGGCAAAGGCCACCATCTCGCAAAGGAATGCTCTCCTGGGTCACTCCATACTCTGCCTCGGGCCCTGGAGCTGTCCACCGCGATGCTGAGGGGGGGTTAGCCTCCCTTCCCTGTCTGTCTGACCCCGGGTCCTACTAGGCCTACTGCGGCCTTCTGTGGCTGTCGGTTCGTTGAGGGACGTTTACTAAGTGATGGGTGGGCTGCAACAAGATCGTATTTTAACATGGTTTTTTCTGCTTAGGGGCTCTATGGATTCCTGCATTTTTTGCATTTGTTACTGAACGGCAAGTACTTCCAGGGTTATGTTGGAGTTTCGGGCTCGGATGTCCTCTCCTGCTTCCCACATTGTGGTGGCTACAAGTTTTCTGGTTTCATATAGGGAGGGGGAAGGCCACTCCTAATTGGGATTACTTCGGCGGGGGTTCTCATTGGGACTTCCGTCGGTGTTTGATAGGACACACCTCCTTTTCCCATACAAACCAGGGAAATTTAGTCTCTGGAGACGCCGATCCCATAAACTTGCATCTGTCTCTGGTTATTGTCTAGATTGTTGTAAATTGTTGTCTGTCTAACTCTGTCTGTTCCCTTTGTCCCTCTTGTGTCCTCCCATCCCTTTGCCTTCACAGTGGTGGTAATCTTTGGCTGTTATTCGGGGTCTGCTGATCATTTAGACTGATTACATTTACCACAGTTTTACTGACTATACCAACATGGTTCCACTGGTTTACTTTAAATGTTGAAAGGTCTTAATTCGGGTACTTAGCGGGGACGATGTCCCTAAGGGAATGTAAGGCTGGTGGCGGGCCGTGTTGTGTTCTTTCATGAGACCACACTTCCAGCTTGGCTGAGGGGTCCTTTGCATTTGCACAGACACTTGTGACCCACTTTGCTTTTTAGTGCCACCAACCTGTCCAACAAAAGCTGGGGTGGCCCATCTTGATATTAAGTTCTTGTCCTTTAGGGGGTTCACACCCTCGATTATTGACTCCAGCAGGGCGTTATATTATCCTCCAAGCTACACTCTACAACAAACCTCCTGGACCTCTACTTAATGTAAATGTCCTAACTCTGCACAGGATTGCCTTTCATTAATTGTGTTTGTCATATACTTTCTGGAGATTCATCAATATATATTCTTTGGGGTGGGGGGGACTTAACTTAATTATTCTCTGAAGTTCACTGAGTTATGGTAGCGTTCCGCACTGGGAGGATGGGGTTCGGGAAACAGCCCAGACTAGACTTCTCCTCGGCCTTAGGAATGCTAGTAGGGCTCAAAGGCTGTTTGGTATTTGTTGTGGCGCATCAATCACCCTATGGAGAGGGAATTTACCTTTCTACTCGCACCCCCCATAAGTCCCTCACCCCACCCAGATTAGACTATTTTTGGAATGTTTCCCATGCTGCGAGCATCTGATGGGCTCTGAGATGAGCCGATTACGTGGTCGGTATCACGCCATCGGTCATGGTCGACCTCATATTCAAGTCCTCCCCGTCCAGGTATGTCATTGGGAGGTTAAATAAACCTCCTTAAAAATCACGAATCATAAGGACAAGTTGCGGGGATGCTTCTAAGGCGTACTTTGACAACAATGAGGGTTCAGTAACATCAGTGGCCAACCTCTGGGAAGCCCATAGAGTTTTTTAGAGGCGAATGATCGCGCTGGCTCCTAACTTTTAATCGGGACCCGGGCCAGGAGACTCTCCCTGTCGGAAGCAGTCTTAAAATTCTCAAGGAAAATGTCCTGCACCCTGTTACATCCACCACAATGAGGATATAGTGAAGGTTAGGGAATGAGGGCTACTCCTCTACTCTAAACAACGGCATTTGAATTGGAAACAAAGCTCACACTATGTTCAGCGCGCCAACTCAGAGAAGAGGAAGACTAATCCCTATGCCGCATGCTTTTCGAGGGAGAGACGGTACCTTTTATACGACCCAGAGTCCATAGCCAAGTTATTTCAGACATTTTTCTCCCTAACCTATACTCATTCAACCCTCAGACCTCCAGAGTGAACGAGGACGGGTGGCGCGACAGTCATTAGGACTTTCCTTATAGACTTGTTCCTTGCTAGGTTCCCCCAGAGGCTTCTGCATCCTTAATGGCCCCTGTGGTGAGGGTGGAATTGATGGAAGTGCTGGAAGGCCCTGCCAATCGGGCAAAAGCAACGGGCTCGGATGGCCTCCCCATTCAGTTATTTTAAGGCCTTCTCGGGAGTTCCTTGCCCCAGCATGCTAACCCTTTTTTAACGCTTTTTTCTCAAGGGCCTCCCAATCCCTTCATCCATGTCCCAATCCCATCACACCCTTAATCCACATGGGAACAAAGACTGGCGGATAGTCGATGCTATAGGGCCATAGCCCTTCTTAATTCGGATATTAAATTCTTTACTAAGTAATGGCCAATAGATTGGAGGATTTTGGCTGCCCCAGCTGATCAATAAGGACCAAGTGGGTTTTGTCCTCTTTCGTCAGGGGGGGGGGACAACACTAGACGGACTATCGATTTGATAGAGGTCCTGAACGCACGCTCGGAACAGGCCCTCCTCCATTAGCTGGATGCAGAAAAGGCCTTTGATCGGCTGGGGAGTGGCCATTCCTATTGTAAATTGGCTGTTTTTGCTTTCATGGATCTTTCTTGACTGCCATTATAGAGTCTTTATTCCTCACCCTCAGTGGCGGTTAAACTACCCAATCACCACCCTCCCTCCTTTTATGATTAAGAATGGGACTACCGCAGGGGATGCCCTTTGTCCCCGCTCCTTTTTTGCTTTATGCATTCGGACATTTGTGGCGGCTATTAGTACATCTCACCCTGATATCAGGGGGTACATGGTCAGGGACAAGGGAGTTATAAGCTCTCGCTGATGTTCGCAGATGTTTTCTATGCTGACACGACCCAATCTACATGTTTCGATAACCAGCTTTTGCACGCACTCTTGGAACGGGTTGGTTCCCTTTCTGGGTTTATGGTAATCACTATGAAAAACAGAGGCCCCTCCCATAAATTTGCCACCAATATCCTCTCTTCTTTAAAAGTATTTTCCATTATAGGGCAGACCAAATCCCTTAAAATCATCGGTATTCTCGTTAATGCCAGATATGACTCCCTTTATCAAGCTAACTTTCCTCCACTCTTAGGGGAGACTGAAGACCCTACTCAAAAATGGCACTCGGCTACCTTATCTCCGTTTTTGATGGATTAACACGGTTAAGATGTCGGTTTTTCCCTAGCTCTTGTTCCTTATTGAGAAACTTGCCTGTGGCAGTCCATTGAAGGAGCTGAAATCTTGCAAGCCGCCTGTATCCAATTTATATGGGCACTTGGGAGGCATTGAGTTGCCAGGGACGTTTATTCATGAAGGTGGAAAGCTGAGGGGGAGGGGGGGGTGGTGTCGGTCCCTATCCTGACACATTACTATTGGGCCACGCATCTCCGTTCATATCCCAGCATGGTCCACTTTTACGCTCTTACTCGAAATGGATGGAGGTTGCGAGAGAAATTGTGGTTGGCCCCTACGCACCCTTACCATAATGCCTTTTCTTTGGCATTCTCGACTTCTACCAAGGGTGGACCGAACTTACATAGGAACCCAGATTAATCTTCACTCATCCAAATCCTGGCGATTTTTGTAGTGATAGGTTTCATTTCTGGCCTCGTCGCCTCCCCTCATGGCCTTTTTTGTTTGTAAACCCTTCTCCTTACCAATATCTCCTCACGGGATATTTTGCTTCTCGACCATGCGATGGGGCGGGATTTCTCTTCAGCTATTGAGGATAAAGGGGGGGCTCAGGATCGAGGTTGCAATCTTTGAGGCTCTCACAGAGGAAGAGTCATGGTTACAGCTGAGCTCTAACTTTCATTATCTTCAAAATTAAATCACCTCCTTTTTTCCCTGTACGGACTAGCACCCTCTTCCCACCCGACTAAATTCAGTCTCTTTGCCAAAGCAGGTGTCTCGACAAGGTTTAATCTCCTGGGATTCATATTCACATCTTAATAATTCACTCTTCGGAAGAGCCCCCTTAGTTCACAAAATACATGAGGAAATGGAGGTGCTATATAGGCAGGCCTATTCCCTATCAACCTGGCAACACATCTGGAAGGGGCGGCTGAATCGTCAGTCTGTGGTTTGCCGAAGGAGAACTTATATAAGATTCTCCTCTTTTGGTACCACACTCCAGACATGGCTCCACAAGTTGGTTTCCTCAATCCTCTCTAACTGTTGGAGGTGTCGGGGGCTGGCGGTGGGGATCTTCCCCATATTTCTGGGACCTGCCACCGCCTTGCAGACGTTATGGACTCTGGTGAGAGATATATGGCGGACGATTCTAGGGCTGGAGATACCGCTTGATCCAATGATATATTGCTTAACGGAACCGGTTGAGGAATCTTCCTCAAGGTTATGGCCAGATGATGTTACAATTCCTCTCAGCAGCCAGGATGCCTGATCTCGAGCAGGTGGGGAAGCTGATTTCCCACTGTGGATCTCGATTGAAAATTTAATAGTGTAAGGAGAAGGTCGTGCATGGAGCAACTGACAGCTTCTTTGCACGATCAAACTGGATCTTTTGATAGGACATGGTCCATATGGGACACATATTGGTTTATTAACTCCTCTCTTGAAGATTTATATTAAACAATAGCTAGGGGCCCAGAGGCCCCCCCCCCTACTTCCTTCCCATCTCCCCCCTGTTGTGTTCTTCTTCTTGTATGGTTTGTCTTGTTAACTGTGGTTGTCATTAAGTGTTAGATCCATAGTTTTCTATATTGCGGGTTTTTTTTTTCTTTTCTGAGGATTGAAGATTTGTATTGCTCTGTATTATGATAGGCAAACAGCCTGCTGATGTCCTCTAGTTTGGATTAGTGGGTAGGTCATGGCCTTGAACACTGAAGTGGGCAACTCTTGTAAGAATCAGTTGTTTTTTGATGTTTATTTGTGTGTTTTGAAAAAATTACGAATAAATTTTCAATTGGAAAAAAGAAGTGTAATGCCATTGGCACTGTGGCTAACCTCCACGAGATGTAAGAGCCCTATGGCAATGTGGCTAACCTCCCTAGATATATAACCCATGGCACTGGGGCTAACCTCCATAGATGTGGAACGCAAGAAGAAATACATTGACAGTGATTTCTATACGAAAGATTGTGTACGGATGGTGTTATTAGTGGTAATAATAGACCTCGACTAACATCCATACAAGTTCAAGCATGCCCTGGCAGGTCGAGGGTTAAACAGTGTCACCCGTATTATACGTCGGCGTCTGAATGAAAAAGGGGGACATGTATGGTGGGATACCCAGGTAGACCCTACTTCTTCCCCGAGCATAAAAAAAGCCAGGCTGGATTTTCCCCAAACTTATGAGAAAGCCTAAAATTTTTGGAAGAATTTTTTTGGGTCAGATGAGACAAAAGTAAGCTTTTTGGGAAAAGGCATCAACATAGAGTTTTCGGGAAAAAAAAAAGAGGATTCAAAAAAAGAACACGGTCCCTACAGTCAAACATGGCGGGGGTTTCCCCTGATGTTTTGGGGTTGCTTTGCTCCTTGGCACTGGAGCTTGACGGGGCAGGTTTTAAAGTCTGAAGACTACCAACAAATTTTGCAGCATAATGTAGCCCCAGTGTGAGAAAGCTGGGTCCCCCCTCGAGGTCAGGGTCTTCCAGCAACAATGACCCAAAACACCTTCAAAAAAACACAGAAAATGGTTGGAAGGAAAGCACGGGAAAACTTTAATGGCAGAATGAGTCCAACCTGAAAATAGCACCTGGGGGGGAGATCCAAAATGGCGTTTGGGAAGGCCCCTTAAATCCAGGGACCGGGACAGTTTCCAAAGAAGAAGGGTCAAAAAATTCCACAGAGCATTGTAAGAAACCCTTGATGGTTACCGAAGGGTTGTTGGGCAGTTATTTTTGGTAAAGGTTGTGCTCCAAAGTTTGGCTGGGGGGCCCAATATTTTTTCCCGGCCCTTTTTAGTTTTGGGTGAAATATCAATGTTTTTTGATTTTTTTTTTTTCTGTTTTGTTTTTTCATTGCAAGCAAAAAAAAATGAAAAATTTAATACCAAAGAATTTTGATTGCAACTTTTTCGGGAAAAAACGGAGTATTATCTAAAGAATGCAGGGGTGCCAATATTTTTGGCCACCATGTAAATATAGAAAAGAATAAAAAAAAAAAGAAACTAATAATACTGAACAGGGTGATACAGTAAAAAAAATCGGAAATAGAAAGGAGGAAAAAAAATGCCATCCACAAACAGAAATGCATAGCATATAACATTATAAAGGACTATTATGAAAATAACAGCAATAACACTTTTAGTAAACGTGGGATACAATAACCTATCATCTATCTCAATTACTAGTACGTTTTAAATCCCATGATACAAATATTATTAAAAGGGAAAACATAAAATGTCATCCCTCCCCTTTTTCCTGTATCAGCTACCGCAAACCCATCCCGGACGCGCAAAATACATTAGGTTTCCCTCTAGGGACCTTTTTTTTGTGATTGTAACAGGCCCTTATTGTAGGTTATTGGTAATTTTGGTTTGGTTTAAGGGGATTCGTTTGGTTCAGTATGATGGGGATATGCATGATGAGCTGTTTGCTCCGGTATTATCAGTAACTGATGCTTATTAAGAGGCCCGGGGAAAATTTCGTGAGGGGGGGGGGGGGGCGGGGGGGGGGGGTGGCCACCCGAAATTTGTAGGGGGCCCAGGCTTCTCTATTTATGCCCCGGGTCCCGTCAATATACACTTTTAAATGCAAAACATGTAAGGCAGAAGTCACAGTCCCCCAGTGAGAATCCGCCATTTTTCCCAATTATGCGGGAAAATGACTGATTCCCGCATGGAATTGAGAGCTATTAATTGTATCTGTGCTCCTTTCCCTGTAAAGATATTGAAGACGACCCTCTTAAACAGCCCAATATGTTACATAATTTAAAAATTTATTAACTTGATGGGATTGGTCGTCTGCGGCCTGGGTGATTCAACGTTGTGACCGTCAATTTACTTGAGGTTTTTTTGGCTTTGCCTGAATCAACACATTTTTTTTCATCTTGGCATTGGGAATACATTTTGCAGTGTATCTGTCACTGTTTTAAGCTCCCGGGCCAGCACTGAGCAGCCCATCTGTGTCCCTTTTGGCCCCTTCGGGTAAGGAAAATTGGGAAATTAGATCTCTCTGTTCTCGTCTGTGGAGCATTGGATCTCCTCCAGATCATTTGAATTTTCAGCAATGTGACTTTCCCCGTTCCCTCTTGTTATACGTCAGATATCAAATGGGTATGGCCGTTATGGCTAATTTTTTTGGGACCTAAAATCAATTGCAATGAAATGTTCCATTGGTTAGGAGCCCCTGGTACCTTTTAAAGCCTTTTTTACATAAACTATAGCTCGTTGGGATACCTGAAAAAAATTCCAATTTATCACCAAAAGGGCAAGTTTTTTGGATTATGTTTGCTCTGTTTTCGTTCATACAAAAATTTATTGGGGTTTGGGCACAGAAGCATGATCATATAACATGTCTGACACAGGCTAAACTTCCCCCAGGGGAGCAAGGGAAACGCACTCTGGGACCTGGGCATGATAATCCCTGGGGATTACAAGCCTGAGGGTTTTTTTTGAGAAAAAAGGGAGAGAGGGTAAGTGCAAGAGTCATGTCTAAGCATCTTACTGGGGGGCCCAAAGAATCAAATTTTACTGGGGGACCCCCAAGGGCCCTGTCCCCATGGCACCGGTTTGCGGCTGGTTTTCCACAGGCTGCTAATGAAAACCCATGCAGCAGTCCTTACTGCAAGGGTTTTCCGCACGACGGTTTTTCAAACCGAAAAAAAATTTTACTGCTCTCGCAGAGAAAAGCCCCCCCCTGGGCGGTGTACGGAAAAAAAAAAAGGACAAATTTCATCGGGGTAAACCGACCGGATTTGCCGTTTGTGGGACCAACTAAGTATCAACTCCCTAGTGGGCGATAGCCTCCCCCCTCCAAACTGGGTGTTGTAAACGGAACCACAGGGGGTTCGAACCCCGGGGGGGGTCAAATCCATATTTGGGTTTTACACGTGCCCAGAATAAGAAATTCAAGCCCGACAATTTCTCATTCATGGTTACTAAAGTTTATTGCAGGACACAATTTTAAAAGGTTGGGGGTAACACATTCCTAAGCCCAACATGTGAATTCATCCCCCCTTAATTGTCTTTTATCTACATTTTTAAAAAACACACCCCACTTTTTTTTTTAAGGAAATGAAAACAGTTAAGGCCTGTAGCCATTTTGGCATATCAGGGTGTGTCTGAACACATCGCCATCTTGTGGGTGAAATAGACATTTCACATAATACATAACACATTAGAGAATGTAGAAATATATAGGCAGCTTTTACGTGCTATAATATAAAGACATGTGACGTATTATACTGACTAATACATTAAATTGGAGACACAAAGGATCACACATATATAACCTTTGTTCCCATCCACAACACTGGCACATAAAGCATATACCAAATACCGCTTGCTCTATAGTTTCCTATGGTTTCTCTGTGGTATGCCTTTATGATGGAAACCATAGATGTGAACTGGGCCTTAAAAAGTACCCTGTAAGATCCCAATAGTGGCTAAACAAGCCTCTGTAGTGTATTTTGACATATTTGATGGGAAGAAAGCATAACATGCCTCTCTTTTCTTCCTATCAAAACAATGTTCACCACTATGGAACCAGATGGATATAGTGATAATTCGATGAGGTTCATTGGGTGCAGCTACTGTCTTTCCTATGATATCTTATAGAGGTTTTCTCATCACAAGCTTTCACAGACTTGAGCTGTTTCTGTATGTTACAGCTTCAAATCCAGAGGCAGGTCTCTTCTCTCAGTAGGCGTGTCTCTCCTCTCAGTAAGTGTGTCTCTCCTCCCAGGAGGCATGTCTTTCCTCACTGAAGAGTGATAACATCATCATTCTGTGTGAACAGTGGGAGAGAGAGGATGTCACAGCTCAGCAGACCTCTGCATTGGTCAGTTCTCATGCATGGAGAGCTGTCACCTCCCTCCACAAGCTCCTAGTAACCAAAACACCTGCATTGGCGTAAGCAGTTATAAATACAGCCAGAACTGATGAAACAAATGTGAGAAAAGCACTGTGCTCTCCCCTCTGTTATCAGACAGGAGTCAGAGGAGGAGCAGACTGTATAAGGCTGTGTTATATGGGTGGTGATAGTGAATTTAACATGTAGAGACTCAGCAATTGCCCAGATCCTTCACATAGAGCTGGGAGAGGAGCATAGAGGAGCTCAGGCAACCTTTATTACACAAAAGTGACAATCAGGTGAATATAAACTTTAAAACGTGTTTATTTACTTTTTTCCATAACATACTGCTATTTCTGCAGATTATATTCATTGGTACTTGCGTTTCTGTAGCACACATAGTCCATGGTAGTGGATACAACTGCGGGCGTCCAAACATATCATGCAGCCGCATAGCATGCCTCTTTTGCTTTGATTGACTGCTTGATATTTAGTTCAGCCCTGTTGGAACATGCCCCCTGCCTGCACTCTGTGCTTACTCCCCTCTGAGCTGTGTAAAATGAAAGTGAAACATCTTTCTGTGCTGGCTGTGTAATAAAGGTTAGCACTTCACTTGTAATTGGTAGTCTCAAAAAATACGTTCCGGGGGGCGTGGCTAGCCATGTGAGAAGAAGGACGTGTGTGAGAGGAGCTCCGTCCAGGACTACCATTATCCAGCAGGAACTACACAATAAAGGCGGCAGAGGGCAAGAAAAGCTCTATGCATCCAAACCCTGATGGCAATGGCCCGGCTATCTCTAATTACTTTGCCCTCGCTTCCCTCTGGCGGGTTACAGGACTCTCCGCCCGCTTTCCCGCCATCCTCCACCAAGGCTCCATCTACCTGCCAATGCCGATCGCAGCCAGACACCCTGAACCTCGCGCACCTCAGGGCAACGAGAGCACACCAACTTCGCCGACGCGCGGCTCCGAAGGTGCGTGTCCTTCTCCTGCCCGGCGATTCCGGAGACAGCCTCAGTTTTCCCATGCCTGCGAGCGGAGGAATGCCGGACCCCGGTGTTTCCCGCGGCGGCGGCTAACACAGAAAGCCCGCGAGGAATCAGGCGGGACGATCGAGCGACTGCACTTCCCGGTGACAGCACAGATCCCGCAGAAGACCACAGCGGAAGATCGCGGCACAGCGCCGCAATGTACAACTTCTCCCTCTGATCCCGGTCTGATATAGCCGACCCGCCTATCATCTCAGCGCTTGGCTAGAGCAGCCTAAAGGGTTCCGCGCACTACGAAGCAGAATAAGAGGCAAGGACTCTCCCCTATCTGCTTAATGATTCAGCTGTCAAATACTGAGTCACTGCAGGTCCCCCGTCGCTTTCTGCTCCCTGGCCAATGGGGCTGCAGAACCCCCCAGCTCCCTGCAAAAGGGTAAACCCCCAGAGCCTTCACCCTCTTCTACTGCGTGGTATCACGCCTAAAGACAACCAATCTGGTGGTGACACCCTCCCAGCCACTAGCCTGGCAGGCCACTATCTCTCTGAGCTCCACAATTGCTTCAATGGTTGGGAGCGCGAGCCTCATCTGAAGCACTGTCATTTAAGGGCAGAGGCCCCTATCTTCAGCCCCTGGAATGGAAGCTACCCATGAGGATATAACCCTACCTCATTTACTACCCCACCAAGGCTCGCCGTGGCGCTCAACCGCGACCTCCCCCACTTGGGACCCAAGCCCCGCTGAACAGCCCATGCTCCTCTACTCGTATGGGACTTGTTCCTGAGGGCCTCCAGCTGAGATGCAGAACCCAGCTCGTACCCCTCCTGTCCGAGGCAATACATGCCTTGGAAGGCTCCACCCTGACTCATGGCGCGTCCTCCATTGATTCCAACTTAAAAGAGACATACTACAATGGCTCAGAATTAAACGCCAAAGCATGAAGCAGGACCTGAGAAGCCCTTCCAGGCAGAGACGTCCACGGCCCTACAACAGCGATCTTACATGGTGGAGGCGCCAACATCTACTAAGTCCTGCGATTTCTGCCCTGCAAACGTCCATGTTGGAGCAACAGAACCGAGTCACACAGTTATGAACAAATGGAAACGACTTAGAAAACCGCAGCAGACGAAATTAACATTAGGATTAGAGATTTACCGAGTCTATTAAGAACATGGGCGAACTCCTCTGATATCCTTCTTAACGAAAGCCCTTCAAAACTATATCCCTGGGAACCGAAGCAGACTGGCATAGAATTTGATCGGGCTCATAGGGCCCTTCGCCCGCAAAGTCCAGACCCTGCTCGACCTAGGGACATAATCTGCCGAATACATAGATATACCCTTAAAGAAGAAATAATGCGTAAGGCCCGTCTTATGCAGACTGTTGCTTGATGGATGGGGGGGGGCCCGGGGGCTTTGACTTATTCCCGATCTATTCCAGGAGAACCCTCCTCCGGCTGCCTCCTAAACCTTTGTTGTCAATCTTGCTGTAACGTAAGCATCCCCTATCGTTGGGGCTTTCTTTCTCTTCCATCCGCCATAGACAGTCTCTTGATACTCCCCCATCTCCTTCAGACCTTCCACCTTTTCTTGCAGCCTTGATCTCCCTGAGCTGACCCTGCCGGACTGGGAAGCCGCAATGGATACAGACTTCTCGGCACCTCCGGTTCAACCCGGGAGTCAGCGGGTTCGGCCGGCTGCAACAGGATTGCCGAAACCTCAAAGATCTCGTCGTGGTCCGGGTAGCCCTGAGTCTTCCCCACCTAAAAGGCTACCACATCGCTGAGCTGATGGACTGGGGACCCGTCTATGAGTTTACCAAGAATATTATACTTAGCCCTCCTTCTGTTTTGTTGAAGAGTTTGCCTCCTGAGCAGGCTATAGTTCCCGAACATTGTGAACCTCTCCTCTTGCAGGGTTACTGTACTCCGCAGTAATACCACCTGCAGTTGCATTTATGTTTATTCTCAGACATCCTCACTGCCTGATGTAACTGAGCCATGGAAGTTGGGGTCGGTGACGGACACCTACTGGGGTTTGATGTAACCGCCTCCTTCCATTGTTCGTATCAATCTTCTCTTACAGAGTTACTGTACTTCGCGATAATATCATCTGCAATTGCATCTATGTTTATTCTCAGACACCCTCACTGCCTGATGTGACTGAGCCATGGAAATTGGGGTCGGTGATGGACACCTACTGGGGTCTGATGTAACCGCCTCCTTCCATTGCTCATATCACTCTTCTCTTACAGGATTACTGTACTTTGCGATAATATCACCTGCAATTACACTTATGTTTATTCTCAGACATCCTCACTGCCTGATGTGACTGAGCCATGGGAGTTGGGGGTCGGCGACGGACACCTATTGGGGTTCGGCGTGACCGCCTCCTTCCATTGCTCGTATCAATCAAGCGCTGCCCCAATAGGCCTGTGTTACAACACTGCCAGGTACTTGTGCATCCAAACAGCTCTTTCATTTTAATAATACCTTTAACCGATTGGGTGACCTTGCCGATGAGGGACTCTGACTGTTCCCTTTTTCTTAGGGCTCACAACATTGGTTTGTATTTGACACTATTGACTGAAAGTTTCTATTGCTGGTAACTACTAACTGGGTGGAGGGGGGGCTTGGGTTTGAGTCGCGTATTCCTTTAGAGACAGCGCACCTCGGCCCTGCCCCCATTCAGCCCTCCATTGTATGATTCTGTTCCTGTGACGTCTCCAACTGTATTTCTTTCTTCTAAGTATGCACTTGTTACTTTGTGCATGCACCCCCCCATCCCCTGGAGCATTGCCAGTTTTACAACCTTCTGCGTTCCATTGTTTTATTCTGCGTCTTCATTCGGGTTGCCTGTGTTTTATGGCCTTTTGGTTTAAATGTGGACTTATGTCCATTTTGTATCCACCTATTCCCCCGTCCGTTCTCACGCTCCTTCTCCTCACAGATTTTCTTGGACTTTCCATAAGGCCTTCTCTCTACCTCACCAGGCTAGTATTAATCACATCCCTTAATGTGAAGGGGATTTAAATGTACCCGAGAAGCGTGCACAAGTCCTTTACTATCTCCACAACAAGTCACCATTGTACATGTATACAGAGACTCATCTACTAGATACCCACATCAGTGGCTTCGAAACAGGTATTGCCCTCGCCTGGTACCATACAGTAATTCGCTCGCCAAAACAAAGGAGGTCCTCGATCTTTTTCACACCAATAATATGGCCTACAAGTTCTGGACGTTAATGTCGGATGCAGATTCGCGCTATTTGTTCGTACCAAATGTATATTCAGGGCCGCATATACACATCCTAAAATCTATGCCCTAACTCGTCGCTCCATCCTTTGTTCTCTAAAGCCATTAGAGGCCCTTACGTTTTTGCCCAGGCCAACTCATCCTGTGTGGTGATTACAATTGCTCTAATCCGTCATGGACACCTCAGCGGCGGTCCGTTCAAACCTACCACGCTAGCTCCCTGAGCAGGATTCCGTAATTGCCCAAGATATGCAACTAGTAGATCTTTTGCCGTCTCCTCTACCCCAACGATAAGACAACACTTTCTATTCTACACCCACCACAAACTAATAGTATGAATAGAACTAAATATTCCTCCCGCCCACTCCTGCTTCCACATATTTCCCATGCCCGCAATGGTAACATCTTACATTCAGACCATCGCCCCAGTGCATTTGCGATAAGTCATTCTCCCTCCCCCCCCCCGCCCGCACCCCCAAACAAAAACCTCACTCCTCCCGCCCCCCCCCCCCCCGCCCCCCACCCCCCCCAGCATCATAAAAACCCCCTTTTCTTGAAATTAAACAATCTCGCTGTCTACTCACTCTGCCCTCCAGACTTGAAAAATACGATTGAATCCTTCCGTCTCGATCACTCCGCAGACAATACTCCCCAAAACATAGATCAAATGGAACTTTAAAGACTGTCTTAACGTGCTTCTCATAAAACACGGGCGAGACTGAAACGGGAGAGATCCATAAAATACAAGCCCCATATGCAGAAAACTGAACTGCCTCGACTCGGACCCACAAGTCCCCACGGCCTGAGTCAGACCGTCAGAGATTTGAATAAAACCCACCTCAAAAGCCCGCCGATGAATCTGCAGTTTGATAGGACCATAAAACACAAGCGTTTACCTAGCCACATTTGGCCAGCTACTCTTACAATGGAGCAATGAAACCCCGGCCAAGTGTTGAGTCCCGCGCTACTACAAAACGGCCTCTTTGAGTCATCCCCCCACTCATTAAAAGTTCGATGGCCGACTATTCATCTCACCATGGACATTCTGAAGGAATTCCGACGATACCATGCATATTACACCTGTGATATATAATCTCCCCCCTCCTAAGTGTGCGCTTACTCGTGGATTTCAAGGCAGCATTAACAACGCTATCTCCTCCTCACCGCATCTGCTCCCTTGGACCCCTCATTCCCTCGCCTCTCTTAGAGCCATTTGGCTGGAAGAGATCAAAAAAGGGCGATTTCTACTTCCCCTCGGGAAAGAGCCCCGCCCGATGCGATACTGCCATCTTCTACAAAACCCTAATCGATGAGCTGCTGGCCCCTCTGTCGAAAGCGTTTAACAAGATATCCCAGGGCTCTAGTTTTGACCCAGCTTTCCTGCAAGCTTATATCACAGTGATTCCCAAAGAGGGCAAGGATCCTAACCTATGCCCAAGCTACCGCCCATTTCCCTCATAAACACTGATGCCAACTCTTTGCCAACTTGGACCATGAGGCTCAGCCCTTTTTTGATTCGCTAATACATTTAGAATCATGGTTGTATGTCCCCTCCAGGGAGGCGAGGGATAATACCCTGAAAACATTACCAACTTCAGCACATCCACCTCCACGCAAAAACTTCCTTGTTCTGCTTTCCCTGAGATGCCGAAAAGCATTTCATACGTTAGATTGGTCTTCTTACGGGGTGGTTGGAGGCTATGGCCTGGACCGAGCAATGATGAATCGAATATCCGCCCTGTATCATTCTCCCCAGGCCCAAATCAGAGTAAATGGTAGCTCATCGTCCCCAGTTTGTTATAAGCAATGGTACCAGCAGGATGCCTTTATCTCCCTCTGCTCTACCATAAGCAATGGAGCATCTCATGCAAGCTATCAGAGCGGATGGATCTATCCGTGGAATTTGCATTGCCGACCGGCAAGTGAAGTGCTCGGCATTCGCGGATGACCTCTTGCTTTATCTCACAGATCCTCTGGAGTCACTGCCAGCGGCTCTCCGAATCTTGCAACAATAACGATCATTTAGTCAGCATAAAGTCAATATGGCTAAAGTTAGCCTTAAACTGAATAGGTCACGGATAGCCCTCTGAAACAGCTGAGGTCTTCTTCCCCTTCACTCTGGTCCACCTCTTCTTCAAATATCTAGGGTACATATCCTGCATGCATTAAAGGTATTGGACTCATCTTTGCGCCTATGCCGCCACACACTTGATGTACCTTGAAGTGACAAAAAAGACTTGTTGGATAGCGTCTCAACATTTTTAAAAAGTAATGTCCATCCCCACTGCTTCACCTAGTCTTAACCTTCCAGTAGTAATTACCTGCCCTTTTTCAGTGCCCTTCGCAGGCTGATCCTAATTTGTTATGGGCCCAGAAGCCCCCAGATTGGCAATACTCCATCCTCACGTATCTCCACCAGGCCCAAGTCGAAGGGGCCTTGCTCTCCCAGACCCCCAAGCGTATTATCTTAGCAGCAACCATACTCCATCCGATCCTTCATAATTATCTACAAACATTGGTACAAATTAGTCGCTAATTGTCTATGGGCTCCAGTAGCACTTTGCCCTGGCTGTCGATCGACCCATATGCCCACAAAGCCCCCGTAGATCAGAGTGCCCATTCTAGTGACACCTCGAACCTCCATCTTAGTTTGTAGAAATACCCCTCGAAATGATTTTGTTCACGCTCAGGTGGCCCATCGACAACTTAAGTAAGGTAACCCTGCGATTACCAAAGTGTTATCTCGAGCGCCTATTGGCTTCTGGGACTTCCCCACCTCCACAGTTTTTCTAGGCAGGTTTCCCTGGAATTCCTTAAACGTATCAAGAGCTTGTGGGCATTCCCCAACGTCTGGTTTTTCTGTTTAATTTCTTCAACTGAGTAGCCTATATGCCAGGTATCAAGTACTTCACTGGACTTGCATAGCCCCTTACACCATTTGACAGTGGTGTCCTACAGACTTCTCCTAGGGAACCCGTTCTTTCAAGATTTACGCTTGTCCACCAACGTTGTGACAAATTTCCCTTTCAGCAAGTTGGGAAGGGAGTTGGGAAGACCTTGGACAGAAAATTGGTGGAAAACATTCTCCCTGTTCCACAAAATCCCCATTCTCCCGTAAAAGCCCAAGATCTCAATTACAAAATTGTTTACGCCTGGAAAGAGTTCCAGCACTTTTCCATTCCCTTTCCCGCAGTCTCCAACACATGCTGCGCTGCCAAAGGATGTTGGTACCATGTCCCATGTCCTGGTGGATCTGTACCAAGATCAGCCCTTCTGGACAAAATTTTGGATCTCATACACTCAAATACAGCAGCGGTTACAAAACATCCCTATGCCGTCGTGCTCCCTCCTAGACCCTCTCCGACCCCACTCGCAGTCTCATCTCATTTTCTTCCTCCTCCTCGCATGCAAAATTGTTACCCAAACTGTGGAAGTCTACAGTGAGAACCCGTCAATCTCCTCTGTGGTTGCGTGAGGTTCATTATTACAGCGCATGAAAAACTCAGAAATGACTCTCCTCTTTTACGCTATGACACCCGGGTCTGGAAGTTGACCTTCCCCAAATCCGATCTTACCATCCTCCTGCTGGAAACCCTCTTCCCCGTGTTCGCCTTTTGCTTGTTGGAGATAGGATGCTGCCCCAATTTTCCTGTTTTATTTTTTTTGAACCCCCGCCGGGTTTCCTTCCTTAGGGGTTTAGTTTCTTTTTTTTTGTTGCCTTTTATTACGCTTAACCCCAATCTCCCGGGGTTTGAAAATGGATGGGTTTAAAAAATTTCCTGTCTTTGGGAAAAACATTGCCGAACCCGATGTTAATAGCTTGACTGGGGGGCCCCTTCCATTTAAGTTTTCCATACTAGTAAATAAGTCCACACTGACTGTATTTAAAATGTTGTATACCTCAAATCATTCCAAAATGAGTCTTTGTTTTATTCCCAAACTGTTCCTACTTCCGCTTTATGGGGTATTTCATTTTGGAAAATGATCATTGTTTTTACCATATTAAATTTTTTTGTTCCATCTTTTCCAAAAAAGTTCGTTTTTTAATTGAAAAAAAAAAATATTCCCACCTATCATCTGTTTAAACGGAGATCCTGCACTCCTTTACTAGTATAAGGCCTCGTCACACGGCTTATTTCGCCGCGTATTTGCCGACGGATTGAGATCGTCAATCCGTCGGCAAATCAGTCCGAAATAAGTCACAGCCTATTTTCTATTGATTTCAATAAAAAATACGGCTCGTCGTCACACGACGCGTTTTTTCCGTGCCGGATTCCCGCCGCGGATTGACGACGGCAAATCCGGACGGAAAAACAATGTGCATGACAATTATTTACGACGGATTCACCCCCTACAATGATTGGAGATGGTGAATCCGTCGGGAAATCAGTTACAAATACGTGCCACACTTAGTGACACTTATTTGCAACTGATTTTCAACTGATTTCGGAACATATTTACGATCGGCAATCCGTTGTAAATACGTTCTGAAATAAGCCGTGTGAACGAGGCCTAAAAGTGACAATCAGGTGAATATAAACTTTAAAACATGTTTATTTACTTTTTCCATAACATCTGCTATTTCCTGCAGATTATATTCATTGGTACTTGCTTTTTCTGTAGCACACATAGTCCATGGTAGTGGGTACAACTGCGGGCGTCCAAACATATTATGCAGCCGCATAGCATGGCACCGCCATCTTTGATAGCATACCACTGACAGGCGGGTCCAGCGCAATCACGCGATGTTTCGGGAGAACCCTCCCCCTTTCTCAAACGAGAGCTTCAGTCTAAGGATGTTTTTATGATGGGAAAGGGTTAATGGATTTAGAGCGTACGTAGCTAACACTTAAATAGGTAGAGAGGAGTTTGTCCCAACTGCGCTTGAGAAAGGGGGAGGGTTCTCCCGAAACGTCGCGCGATTGCTCTGGACCTGCCTTGTCAGTGATATGCTATCAAAGATGGCGGTGCCATGCTATGCGGCTGCATGATATGTTTGGACCCCCCGCAGTTGTATCCACTTTCCATGGACTATGTGTGCTACAGAAACGCAAGTACCAATGAATATAATCTGCAGAAATAGCAGTAGTTACGGGAAAAAATAAATTAACACGTTTTAAAGTTTATATTCACCTGTTTTATAGCTCATAAACTGCTATTCTAAATGATTAAGGTAATGAACCAATTTCAAAAAGTGCTTTTTTTTCTACTGCCCCCATCATTACAGATATGATCTTTGTAGTGTGAAAAACCCTTTAAAGGAGTTTTTTCATCTCAGACATGGGGTTTTTTCTGGAAACCGCCTGTTCGATGGTTGACGGCCCATCTTGGGGATGATTGTGATGTTATGCACCCCCTAGGGGTATATAAGGTCGGCCGGACACTATTTCCACATTAAACCCTGGCCACATGGGTTTCAGGAAGACCCAGGAGTGCAAAAGGATACCTCACTCGCCCAAACCCTGAATGACTGAGAGAGATCTATTTTCCCAGACTGCCACTAGTTCCTTTTTAGATATAAGCCTTGTCCATTGAGGTTTTTGATCAGGCCAGAAACCTGCTCGGTACATAATATTTGACGATGAGAACATGGACATGTGGTTCATGGATCGAGACAAAAGAACAGTTTAGAATTAATGTTTATATATTTAATCGCCTTACGGACATGCTAGAGAATACATACATAGGGGATACAACAATACATATACTTGTCAGAGATGCAAATACATATAGAATATGAATGCAAACAAATGAAGCAGCTTGTCAAGTTACCTGAGATTAGCTTAGTACAGGGCATACATGGGGGTGAATGTGGCCCATGGTCTGTCTGGATTTCTCCTAATACCTTTCGGATATACCCTCCCCAAAAGAGTCAACCGTGGGGCCTTTTAAACCTCCTTTTAACTACCGGACTCTCTCATGCCCTGCATCTCTCTTACTCTCATTTCCCGTCACACCCCCCTCATACCCTTGGGGTGGTCTTTCCTTTTCTCCCTCCAGGGCTAAGCTGTTTGAATTCTAAAAATGGAATGGACCCCATCCGGGGTAGGAATGGAGCGGGCAGTGGCCCTGGTACCCCTGGAGAGGATAGGGCCCAACTATGTTGGGGGACCAAATCGGGGGCCGCTCTTTCCTGGTACCAGTTTCCGTTTCTCTCTACCCATTGGTCCCATTACAAATATGAAATTGGGGTGCGCTTGTGACGTACAGTTATGACTTAAAGTGGGCATGAAACTACGGTGACTTGGTCACAGAATGTCATTGTTTCCCTGGTTTGGGCCCGATTTCCTGCGTGATGAATGGGACCGGGCTCCACGAGTCTCCTCAGGTGTTTAGATTGAACACGCAACGGCTTTGAAACTAAAAGGCCCTTCCCCCTGACATTTTTTGTGCAGTGGGGAAGATCCTAACCCTGGTTCATTGACATACTGAGGGTGAATTTTGATCAAAAATTAAAACTGGAGGGGGGAGTTTTTCAAAAACCTCCAGTATTTTGATAGGATATTCCCCAAAAGTCTGATACCGGGGCCCTTTTGAAATGGGGCCCCGAAATCTCTATGAAGTGAAAGGTTTCCCCTTCATCACTATACATTGTAATGGGAGTTCTGATTCAGCCCAAATACATTGAAAAAGAATGCAGTGTAGGATGCAAGTGAGACCTTCTCTACATTCCACACAAAGACTTTTAGAGGCCTATTCTCAAATGGTGCAGGACAAAAAACCCCATGGGCCCATTGATATTTTATAAATGTCGGTGATGGGAACACCCCTTTAAATTCTGTTCCAAGCAACAACAACAAAAAAAAAAAACAGAACAAGAGAATTCACAACTTCTCTTAACTCTGTTTATGCTATTTGAACAGTGGTCTCTGTTTAGTTCAGTATTTCTGCAGTATTCTGAAAATTTTAGACTTTAAAGAGCACCTATCACCTCCACACAAACACCTAGAATTGATAGTAGATGAAATTATAAGACTTTTCTCAAATACATGTAATTAGCAATGCAGAGGGTTTCCCTCAGTTTTACAGGGAAACAGGTTTTACTTTCACTTTGTAACTCAGAAGATCCTTATCAGTCTGTTGGGAGATACCAACAGTGCAGGGGGATGCTGAGTCTCTCACTACATACAGTACAGCAGGCACAGCACATTAAGGCTATGTCTACACTGCAGTGGACAAAAAACGACCTGAAAGCCAAATACAAAAAACTGAGTTTTCTGTCCCTGCCTGCCAAAAGCCGCTGAAAAAAACAGCCGTTTATTGCTGCGATTTGCATTTTTGGCTTGTTTTTACCCGCCGTTTTTTTGCTTGTCTTCTGATTGTAATGTATGCAAAAATTAAGCCATTGGATGTAACTCCGCCCTACAAAAGGGGAGGGAAAAAGCACATTATTGCACTTATATGAAATCTTGTTCCGTTTTACGGATTTTGGCACTAATAGAGTTATCTCGCTTTTGTCACTAAAATAAGTTTTTTTTTACAGATTTTGGCGCTATTAAAGTTATCTCACTTTGGTTACTAAAAATAAGTTTTTTATGGTTTTTGCGGGTTTTTACGGATTTTGGTGCCAATAAATTTATCTCCAAAATCTGTAAGAAAAGGGATTTTTAGCGACAAAAGCGAGTTAACTTTAATAGCGCCAAAATCTGTAAAAAAAACCTTATTTTTAGCAACAAAATACATCAAAAAATTTTTTTTGCGACAAAAGCAAGATAACCTTAGAAAAGCCAAAATCCGTAAAAAACGGATTCTGGCGCCAAAATCCGTATAAAAACGTATTTTTAGCGGTCAGGGCAAGATAACTTTATTAGCGCCAAAATACGTTAAGAAAAGTATTTCAGCGCCAAAATACGTAAAAAAAAACCCGGATTCTGGCGCCAAAATCCGTATAAAAACTTATTTTTAGCGTTAGAAGCGAGATAACTTTATTAGAGCCAAAATATGTTTTAAAAAAAGGATTTTAGCGGCAAAAATCTAAAAAAAAGTATTTTTAGCTAAAAAAATATGAATTGCGCAAAAAAACGTTAGTGACCAAAGCATGATCATTTTATTACGAACGGTACAAACAAGGACACATCGGACACTTGTATGCAAATTTGATAAGGTATAACCTTTATTAACACCCACTGTAGGTGGGACTTGGGTCTCCTGGGTGGGTTCACATTGAAAAATCGCGGCAAAAAATGCAGCAAAAACGCGCCAAAAGACGTCCGGCGCTTTCCATAGACTCCTGTAGTAAATTTTCTGCCCGGCTCTGACGTTTTTTAGAACATGTTGCAAAAGACGACCAGTAAAAAAAAGAACAGAAAAAAGAAGCTCAGTGTAGACAGCAGGAGGGTTTTTACCATAGAAGTCTATGGGAGATGATTACAGTCGTTTTTTTTACTGTGCAGTGGAGACAGAGCCTAAGGCCATGTTCACACGGCTTAAAATGGGCCGTATTTCGGTCCGTAATTACGTGCCGGAGTGCGCAAATTAAGGTGGAATACGTCCCCAGTTATTACGGTAATCCACAGTTCTCATAGGAACTATGGGATTACGTCTCCTCTCCCTGCTCGGGAATACGCCGAGGGGGGAGATAAGGTGAATG
>JAODAL010051530.1:0-26622 GCA_025379985.1 Phyllomedusa bahiana | reverse complement strand
AAGGGCCGGGGGATGAAGCATTTTAAGTATCAAAGTTAAAGAATGAGGGGATTTAGAATTCCTTTTGGAGGACAGCAGAGGAAAGGGCGATAAGGGGCTTGAAGGCAAGAAAAGTAAAGGTTTTCCCCAGAAAAGGGCTTGCAAAATTTGGTGAAAGTGTAGAGCCATTGTCTGTGATAGATAGATCAGGTGGGAAATAGTTGTTGAGATGACCTTGAAGGTCCATAATGTGATACCCAATTATGGATACCAAACCTATGCACACAGTGCGAAACTTTGCATTCTGCTGTTGTCTGGCTCAGGCATAAAACGACGATCCAGATACAATTGATATCAGGATTAAAAAAAACACCTCTAAAAAATTTAGGAAATCATATTTGTTGCTGTTGTCTTGTATGGTGTTGGTTATTTAAAGGAATATCTTAAAGATTTTTTTCTTTGCAATCAAGCTGAAATAATTTTTTTAATTTTTTTAAAATTTCCCTTGTTTGGGTGTTGGTGATAACTCAGTTTTTTTTAAAACGGGGCAGGGTTTGGGTCATGTTCATGACTGTGCAAAGATTGTCCCCATCTCTATTGAAATGTCGGATTTTTTAAACCCTTCTCTGGCGAAAATGCCCCTAAGTGAGCGGTACGATGTTTAATGCGCCAATAAATGTTTAGCCGCATTGTTTAAGATCAAACTTTCTAATGCACCAACAGAGGGGGGTTTTGAGGGAGTTCGGGGGGTGTCACACCACACCGATTATTGACACATAATGAAAGTGGTTCGGCAAGACTAGGCCATTATGCCGGGCGGCGGACCTATTTCAACGGGGCTGTCTGCGCCTGAATTTTAGTGAAGTAGATTTGCTGTTTGGGAAAAAAAAAAGTCCCAAAATTTCTTTAAATTACACCCGACAATAAAAAGTAATTTAGATAATTATCAAACTATATCAAATTAAAATTTTTTAAATTAATAAAAAAAAAAAAAAAATTTTTTCATTAAAAAGAATAAAAAAAATTATAATTTCCTAAAATTTCTCCTATAAAATGCATTTAAAAAATTTTAAAAGAATCAAAAAAATTTTATATTTAAATAACCCACTTTGGTTGTTTGATTTTTTAATTTTTACTACATTAAATTTGAAAATTTTTTTTTGCGCCTCAACCCCCTTTTTCCTTCATATGTAAGAAGAGCCACACACCACAGGGCTTCTGGGGCCCGGGCCCCCAAGCAAGATCATACCATATTTTTCTTTTCCACTTGAAAAGCTTTTAATATTTTTCCCTTTTATTTCCTGCCTATATATGTTTTTTATAAAATTTTTGGGCCCAATTAAACTTATGCATCTAATTTTTCCCAAAATGCGCCTAACCAACGGGCGAATAAAAATGAATTTTTAAAACACCATTTAAAATCGCACAAAAACCACTTTCATACTTCAGTTTTATTATACACTGAAAAAGGAAAACTTGACAATTAAACCTTCAAAGGGCCCCCTTCCTTCATTCAGCCCCCTAGGTTTATATATGTAAAATTTTTTTAACATGGTTTTACCCGGGTTTTCCAAAAAAGTGATATAGGATTATTTTTTATATTTGGGTTGTTTATTTAGGTAATGTCCTGGTGGCTGTTTAAGGAGTATGTCAGTGCGTCATTATTATTGACAAAAGGGAAACTTTTACTTAAGCATTTTACTGAAATATTTTTTTCTTTTTTTTAAATTTTTGATTAAAGGGTTTTCTATCCCTTTATTATTATATTTTTTCCAAACCCCACCAAAGCTGCCCCTACACGGGTTAATGCAGTTCAGAATTCGCTTTAAGAAGCCACAGGGGACATCAAAAATTTTAAATTTTGAGGAGAGGCTTTTAGTTCTATAGTTGGTTTTGGGCTTTCCCTCTGTAACCTGTGCAGGAGGGGGAAGAAACTGGGATGTCTCCATCCCCCATTTTTTGATAACGGACCCTGTGTTTTTTGCCTTCAGATTTATTAAGGGTGTTGTTTTTCATTGATCCTGCGGGGACGAAAACGGAGCTTCTGGAAGTGACCTGAGTGATAACTGTAATATTTTTATATTACAGTTTATTATATTTTTAATACCGATTGCAACAAAGAACATGAAAGAATAAATACAAAAAATTTAACCCAAATAATAAAGTATTTTTAAAAAAATAGTATTTTATGATCCTTAAAAATTTTGGGGGTTGCTGTTATTTATCTGTTTTTGTTTAGTTTCCGTGTAATATAAACAAGGACTTTTTATACCCGGGATTTACTCCCTAAAAAAATTAAAGTGAAATTTAAAATACAAAAAGGGAAAAAAAATTTAAGGTTCTCTGTTTTTCCTAGAGTGCAAATTTTATATTTGCTTTCACCAGACATAAAATATATATGTTTTTGAATCTCTTGTTACAGGCAGATAATCATGAACAAAGTCTGGAAAAGGTAAGAATTTTACCACCTGTGCTTTTTACTTGGGATGTAAAGTTCAGTCACTGCTATACCACCCGTCTAGTTTTCACTGATTAAATCATGTTACGTGCATGAAGTCTGTACGACCTCATGGTGACAATGTATCACTCACAGCAATGTTTAACAGAAATATTGTCCTCTAAAAACAATACTGCTAAGCAAGAATATGGCATCCACTTTTCATACAGAACCTGCTGAAAAAACTCTGATACGCTGTATCTCTCATGGAACCTCATTCGCCTCTCAGCAGTTTGTAATGGAAGGCAGTACGCCTGCCCCGAAACGTCGCGCAGGCGTAGTGACTTCCATTCCAAACCGCTGAGAGGCGAGTGAGGTTCCGACAGAGATACAGTGTATCCAAGGAGGAGAACCAAGAGGCTACTTATAAGAGAAATGACTAATCTCTACCCGTTAGATCACAGTGAGTTTAGCTTGAGTCTGTGTATACGCTTGAATTGGTGTATCATCTTAGTATTAAGAGATGTCTAAGTGGTGATGAATATACAGACGAGCGAGCGAGATTACTGAACGATATACGAACTGTAACGGAATATGAGATGTGAACCGCAAGAATTAAGTAACGAAATGTGTGCTAAATTGTGACATAGTAAACACTGTTGCAGCTTGTACATGATTGTGAATATTAAAAGAAGGACTGAAGCATATGTAAAAAAGAGTTAAGAGAAGTTATTGCTATCCTGAAGTTTCTGTATTGAGTATATTATTGTTGGGTCGGACATCCTATCAGGATTACACTGGCGGTGAACATATGAAGCTGGTTTAAAGAAGTGAAAAGTGATACATTATAGCCTTACATTAGATCTACAGTGGCTTGCAAAATTATTCATAACCCATTAACTGTTCCTCATTTTTAAATTTTGCATCCACAAACGAATGTATTTTATTGATATTTTATTTGATAGAACAACACAAAATAGAAAGTGTAAAGAAAATGAAACATGCTCTTCCAAACTTTTGCAAATTAAAAAAATTGCCATAAATATGTGGTGTGCCTATATATTCATCCCCTCTGAGTCAATACTTTGCAGAACCACCTTTTATCTGCAATGAGAGTTGCAGCCTGTTGGGGTATGTCTGTACTAGCTTTGCACATATAGTAGCTGGAATTTTTGCCCATTGTTCCTTGCAAAACAGCTGTAGCTCAGTCAGATTGGTTGGCAAACGTTTGTGAACAGCAATTTTCAAGTCGTGCAACAGATTCTCAATGGGATTTAAGTGAGAACTTTGTCTGGGCCATTTTACCACCTGAATGTGCTTTGATTTAAACCCTTCCATTGTAGCTTAGGGTCGATGTCCTTCTGGAAGGTGAACCTGTGCCCTAGTCACAAGTCTTTTCTTGTCTTTAACAGGTTTTCCTCCTGCCCTGTATTTAGCTCCATCCATCTTCCCACCTAGTCTGAGCAGCTTGCCTGTTCCTGCTGAAGCAAAGCATCCCCAAGCATGATGCTCCCACCACCATCTTCACAGTGGAGATGGTGTGTTCAGGGTCATGTGCCATGTTGGCTTTCCTCCACACCAAGCGTTTCGCATTTAAGCCAAAAAGTTAAATTTTGGTCTAAGCTAACCAGAGACCTTTCTTCCACATGCTTGCTGTACCCATTACATAGCTTTTTGCAAACTGCAAATGGGACTTCTTATTACTTGCTTTCAAAACTGGCTTTCTTCTTGTTATTCTTTCATTATGACCAGATTTGGAGATGACATGATTAATAGTTGTCCTGTGGACAGACTCTCTAACCTACAGCTCCACCAGTGAGTCTGGGACTCTTGGCTACTTCTCTAATTAGTACTCTCCTTGTCTGGGCTGTCAATTTAAGTGTATGGCCATGTCTTTGTTGGTGAGCAGTTGCACCATACTCTTTTTTTTCAAATCTAAGCCTACTGTACACTTTGCAAAAACTTTATCCCTGAGCTGTCTGTTGTGTTCCTGGGTTTCTATGATGCTGTTTGTTCACTAATGTTCTCTATCAAATCTCTGAGGCCTTCACAAAACAGTATACTGAGGGTATACTACATTTGGTCACACTGGATTTTAAATAGTGGTATTAGAGTTCAGGAGGGATGAATACATGTGTACACCATCCTTTTCAGTTTTTTAATTTGCAAACATTTGAAAAAGCATGTGTCATTTTCAAAATATAAAACTTCTATTTATTGTATAGGTTATAGAAATAAATGCAGTGAAATATTGTGATTGTAGTTTTTCATTCCTGTCTTTGATTTTCCTTTTTGAATGATTTGAAATAGTGTATACTGTATGAAAGCTGACACAATGTAGCACATTTATAGCTGCAATAGCCAGAACTTTGTGTTTTACACGGTTTCTAGCTTTATTGTTCTTTATTGAGAAAAACAAAGCAGCAATCTTGCAGATGTGATTCTCTTTAATGGCTAACAAAAATAAATTATGTGAAATATCTACTTTGTTTTTCTCACTGGAGAACAATAAAATATTTTTAATTTGGCTAAAACATTGTTCACATCTGTGTCGGAGGTTCAGTTTGGAACCTTCATTGCATGTTCTGTCAGGAATGATGGACCCGTTGTAATCAATAGGGTCCATCAGGCATCACTGTCAAACGGATCCTTTTATGTCTGTTTTAACCTTCTCTCAGAGACACAGTTCTTCTCTTTATTCATACAGACAACTATGCTTTTAGCTGTGAACATTGGAATATAGATAGATTTCAGTTCTTACTTAGTTAGACAGAGACTTTTAAAGAAGCTTCTAGCGCTGTCCAGCCACTGGGGGGGGGCGGGGGGGGGTGGGAGGAGTTGCGGACTTTTGCAGAGTTCTGTTCAAAGAGCCACCTTGTACTTACATAAGGATACAGAAATTTTCTAGCAAACTGCTGTTGTATTTCATTGGTGCAAAACCCACCTTTTCTTATCCATATAACTTTTAAATAGCTGTTTTTCACTTTGGCACAGCCACCTTGTACTTAAATTTGGATACAGAAATTTTGTAGTAACTGTTGGTGTATTTTGTTGGTGCAAAAACCACCTTTTGTTATCCGTATAACTTTTAATTAGCTGTTTTTCACTTTGGCGCAGCCCGTTTTGTTAAAAGAGCCCCCTTGTATTTAAAAATTTGCATACAGAGTTTTTTTACGTAAGTTGGTGTAGTTCATTGGTGCAAAAACCACCTTTTGTTATCCGTATAACTTTTAAATAGCTGTATTGCACGTGGTGAGGCCCAGTTTTTTTTTAAAAGAGCCACCTTGTGCTTACATTAGGATACAGAAATTTTCTAGTAACTGCTGTTATATTTCATTGACGCAAAACCCACCTTTTTTATCGTATAATTTTTAAAATAGCTGTATTGCACGGGGTGGGGGCCCAGTTCTTGAAAAGGCCACTTTACTAAAATTTGGATACAGAAATTTTGTAGTAATGTTGGTGTATTTCGTTGGTGAAAAAAAAACCCCTTTTTTGATATCCTTTAAAACTTTTAAATAGCTTTTTTTTTCACTTTGGGGGACCCCAGTTTTTATTCAAAGAGCCACCTTGACTTAAAAATTAGGATAAGAAATTTTTCTGAAAAATGAGGTGTATTTCTTTGGTGCAAAAACACCTTTTCTTATCCGTTTTTATTTTTAAAATAGCTGTTTTTCACTTTGGGGAAGCCAGTTTTGTTAAAGAGCCCCCTTGTATTACATTAGGTTATAGAAATTTTCTGTAATGTGTTGTATTTTTTGATGAAAAACCCACCTTTTTTATCCGTATAATTTTAAAAATAGCTGTATTGAGGGGTGGGCCCCATTTTCTTGCAAAAAGAGCCCCCTTGAAATAAATTTTTGGTAAAAAATTTTTGTAGAAAAAAATGTTGGTGTTTTTTTGTTGGTCAAAAACACCTTTTGTATCGTAAAATTTTTAATAGTTTTTTTTCACTTTGGCGCACCCCAGTTTTTTCAAAGAGCCCCTTGTACAAAATTTGGATCAGAGATTTTTTACAGTAATGTTGGTGTGTTCTTTGGGTGAAAAAACCACCTTTTTTTTCCCGTATAACTTTAAATAGCGTATTGCCGTGGTGGGGCCATTTTTTTTTAAAAAAGGACCACTTGTGTTTAAATTTGAATACAGAAATTTTGTGTAATGTTGGGTATTCTTTGGTGAAAAAAACATTTTTGTTATCCGTATATTTTTAAATAGCTGTATTGAAGGGGTGGGGCCCGTTTTTTAAAAGACCCCCTTGTTTTTTAAATTTAAATACAAAAATTTTGGAGTAATGTTGGTGTATTTAATTGGTGAAAAAAAAAAAACTTTTCTTACCCGTATAACTTTTAAATAGCTGTTTTCCTTTTGGGCCCACCCCAGTTTTTTTTCAAAGGCACTTGTATTTTTGGTACAGAAATTTTTAGAATGTTTGTTTTATTGTGCAAAAACCTTTTTTATCGTTTAATTTTAAATAGCTGTATTCATTGGGCGGCCCAGTTTTTTTTTAAAAAACCACCTTTTTTGCTTTAAAATTTGAAAAGGGAAATTTTTGATTGTTTGTATTTCAGGTGAAAAAAAAAAAATTTTTTTATCCTATTTTTTTAAATAAGTGATTAAAAATGGTGGGCCGTTTTTTTAAAAAACCCACTTTATTTTAAATTTGAATACAAAAATTTTTGAGAAGGGGGTGTAAATGGTGAAAAAAAAACTTTTTTCCGAAATTTTTTAAATAGCTTTTTTTCACTTTTTGGGCAGCCATTTTTTTTAAAGACCAAATTTTTAAAATTGGATACAAAATTTTCTAAAATTTTCTTCATTTCAAAAAAAAGAATTTTTTCTTAAATTTTGAATTTTTTATTGCGTGGTGAATCCAGTTTCGGTAATTACTTAGGAATGCAAAGAAATTTCTATTAACTTTTTTAAAGGTTAATTTAAACCCCAGAAATAACACAATGCCCCTGGATTGATAAACCTAACGCAAAAAGTTATACCAAAAAGTACTATTATTGTGTTTGTAGTTACAGATTGCAATAAGATTAGTTTTGAACTGGAGCTTCATCAAATCCAAAAATTCATTAAAAAAAAAAAGAGGAAAGTAGTTTTTTTAATGGAAAAATAAATTTTTTTAAAATTTTTTTTAAATTATAACCCAAAAATATTTGAAATATTTTAGAATATGTTTTTTTTTTGAATGACTCTTTTTTTAAATACTCGTTGATTGTTGTTCAGCCTTACTTTGGGGATGTTTGTTTTTTAAGTCGGGTTTGTTTTGGGATCCATCTGAGAACGGGGTTTGCGCCCGGGAAACGCTTTTGGGGGCAAGAAAAAATCTATTTTTTGTATTCGGGTTTTCATCCCTGTTTATTTTACTTCTTAGCGCTCTAACCCAACGTCCCACAACAGTCCAATTTGTAATATAATTGTGACCACAATTTGTTTCACTTTTCCTTGGCGTCCCTCGTGACTCCTCGGCGGGAAGGGGCCGGTGCAGCTGTAAAACCTTACATGATCGGAGCAGAGTGAAACGCTGTAACGAGCTGTACCGGTTTGGAATACACCCCGGAAAAGGCGGAAAATTAAAATACACATACGCGTTTGTTATCTCTCCAAAGGATTAGCCTGCGCTCTTTTTTCTTACTACTCACCGGGTCCACCTTGAAAAATTTGAGAGCAGTGTGAAGGGGGATTATTTATTATTGCCTATATTGTCTTTCGAAAAATAGGGTAGGACATTGGTCTCGGCAACTTTATTCCTTGGAAAATTTCTTTGAAAATTGTGTGTTCGACAGTTGTCTCTCTGACAATTATTGGACAATTGTCTCTCTCATTTTCTTTAGCAAGGCAGTGGTGGTCTTGGAGGTGTGTTTGGGGTTTTTTTATTTGAATATGCCCTGCCCCATTTCTAAAGGGTGTGGATTATTCTCTGCTTCGTATTTCCAGAAAATGTTGGCATTCATGGTTCCCCAAATGAACTGTAGTCTCCAAGCCGGAGCACTAATCTCCCCAAAACCCTTTGATACCCACCACCATAATTAACTTAGAAAGACACGCTTTATTTGTACTCCTACCGGTTCCCCGACACATGCTTAAACACCCTCTAACCAAAATATGTTTTTTTTTGGGTTCATCTGACCGCAGAACATGTTTCCCAAATTAAATGTTTTTTTATCTCAGAATTTTAAAAAAAGGGAAAAAATGGACAATTGTTTTTATAACTGTTGCCCGTTGTCTCTTTGAAAATGTTGGAAAATTTGGCTTCTCTTGAAATTGTCTGTGGAACAATTGCTTCTGACTTTGTCTGAGAAACAATTGTCTTTGAAAATTTGTCTTGAACAAGGGGTTTCTGACAATTGTCTTTTTAAAAAATTTTCTTTAAACAATTGTCTTGTTACAATTGTCTCCTTGACAATTGTCTTTGAAAAATTTGTTTTGAAAATTGTCTTAACAATTTTGCCTTGTTGAAAATTGTCTGTGAAAAATTTGCTTCTACAATTTGTTAGGGAAGGGTTGTCCCCTGACAATTAGGGGAAATTTTTGGGGAACCAATTGTCTCTGACAATTGTCTGTGGAACTTGTTTTTGAAAATTTTTGGGAAAACAATTGTCTGTTGACAATTGTTTGGACTTTGTCTCTCTGACCTTTTTGGGAACAATTGTCCTCTGAAAATTGTCTGTGGCAAATTTTGTTGACTTGGGTTTGGGGAAAACAATGTCTTCTGAAAATTTGTTTTGGGAAAATTGTCTTTTGATAAATTTTAAAAAAAGTTTCTGTAAGGGGTGGCAAATGTTTTCTGACAAGCGGAAAATTACTGACAATTTTGGGAAATTTTCCCCTGAAAAATTGTCTTAAAAATTTTGGAAATTGCTCTCTCAAATTTTGCCAAAATTTTTTAAAAGCTGAGAACAACGTTCTCTACAATGTCTATGCTTTGTCTTAAAATTTTTGACAATTATTCCGACTTTTTATCGAAAAAAATTGTCCTCTGAACAATGGGGGAAGTTAACTTCTGACAATTGTCTGTAACGTTGTTCTGCAATTATTTGGACAATTTTTGTAGGACAGTTGTCTCTGACAATTTTTGGACAATTATCTCTCTGACAATTATCTGTAGGACAGTTGTCTCTCTGACAATGGTTGGGAAGTTTACTCTCTGACAATTGTCTGTAGGACAGTTGTCTCTGACAATTGTTGGACAATTATCTGTAGGACTACTGTCTCTCTGACAATTGTTTGGACAATTGTCTCTCTGACGATTGACTGTTGTACATTTATCTCTCTGACAATTGTTGGACAATTTTCTCTCTGACAATTATCTGTGGGTTCTGTGGGAAATTTTGGGCTTTTAAAATTTCAGTTTTTCAAGCAAGATCCCTTTAGGTAGCTCACTTATTTATTTGGGGTTTTTTATTGTATAAGTATAGTGCCACTCAATATAATTTTTAAAAAGACATACATACATTTTTAAACATGTGTTTTTAGCATATGCGCTTCACAAGTATTTCTAATTTATTATATAATTTTTATTTCACGTTATTTTAAATAAGAGAAAGTAGTATTTTTAATGGAAAATAAATATTTTTTAGATTTTTTTATAAGTATAACAAAGACATAGTGAAAGTATTTATAGAAAGATATGTATTTTTTAATGAAGACTTTTTTTACTATTGTTGTTGTTGTTCGCCTCATTTGGGGGGACTGAATTGTATTTAAGTCTGACGTCTTGTTATAGTGGTCCATCTGATGAAGCGAGGTAGCTGACTGCAAACCGTTATGGGTAAAGGGGCGAATTTCCCCGAAATTCGTTCGTTCACTTCGCCGAATTTCTCGGAAAAAAAATAATTTTCATTCCGAATTACTTCGCACGAATCCTTTAAAAAAAACAGTTTTTTTCCCCAGCTGACAGACCCTGCAGGGTGCGTAAAACGTTGTGCCTGTTAAATATGCAGAGGGAGCGGGGTTTGGGGTCTTCAAAAATGTTGTGTTTTAGTAGACACCACATAGGGCCGTTTTTTTGAATGCTTCACTAAAAATTCCCCGGGGCACTTAAGAGGCAAAATGACCAAAAATGAAGGGGAAGTGCCTATAAAAAGTCATGCGAGGACAGCGGGAAAAAAAAACTGAGGGCTCAGGGGGCACATCAGTGACAGAGTGTGGAGGTGGACGCAGCAGCCCACAGCAAGCATGAGGTCAAGAACAGTTGCACATTGACTTCCTGAGGTGGGCAAAGAACAGGAGTAGGCCACAAAGGGGAACAATGACACAGATTCAAGGTCACGTAGGCATCAGCATGAGGTCAACAGAGGCTCCATGACAACAGTGGTGTAGTCACAGGCAGAAGCCACAGCAGCAGCATGTGGTCAGCAAGTGCACAATGACATTCTGAGGTGGCAAAAACAGGAGTAAGCAACAGAGTGGGACAATGAACACTGTGTGTAGTCACGCAAGCAGCCACAGAACAGCATGAGATCAGACAGTGGCAACAATGACACAGTGTGTAGGTCACGGCAGCAGCCACAGAGCATCATGAGTTCCAGACAGATGGCACAATGACACAAGTGTGTAGGTCACAGCAGCAGCCACAGCACAGCATGAGTCATACATGGCACAATGAAACAGTGTAAGCTCACGGCACGCACCACAGCAGCAAGCATGAGGTCAGACAGTGGCACAATGACATTCTTAGGTGGCAAAAACAGTAGTAGGCCATAAAGCAGATTGGAAACAAAGACACAGAGTCCTAGTCACGGCAGCAGCCATAGCAGCAACATGAGTCAGACAGTGGCACATGACACATGTTGTAGGTCACGGCAGCAGCCAAGCATGCAGCATGAGGTCAGGCAGTGGCACAATTACAATCTGGAGGTGGCAAAAACAGGATATGTCCATAGAGTGGGACAATGACACAGTTGTGTAGGTCACGGCAGCAGCAGCATGAGTCAGACATTGGCAAAATGGACATTCTTGGAGGTTGCAAAAACAGAGTAGGCCCAGAGTGGGATCAATGACACAGTGTGGAGGTCACGGCAGCAGCCGACAGCAGCAGCAAGAGGGTCAGACAGTGGCACAATTACACAGTGTGGAGGTGGGTGCAATACCAGTCCCTGATAAAGATTGGTGTTTGGCAGATGGAGACAACTGTCAGCAGATTGTGGCATCAGCAGTGCGGCATCAAAAAGTGGCTGAGGCAGGTAGGTTTGAACCATCCCATGACTCATTTCTCACAGTTTGGGTGAAGGCTCCAAGGCTGATGTATTCTGACCGCCTAAGGCATTGTGTGTGGAAATCCAGGCCGATCCACGCCTTATTCACTTGACAAAGGTCAGTCCGTTCCACATTTCCGTGGACAAGCGGTTCACACCATGGGCTGAACGATGCCCGCCGCCGCACTGAACACCCGCTCAGATTGCCACACCTACTGCCGGGCAAGGACACTTTCTCCACTGTACAAACACGGCAAGTGCGGCCACAACATCCAGTTTGGCTGCCCAGTAGTCCAGCGGATTTTTTCTTCTAACTGTGTGGGCAGAGTGCAGTTCCCAAAGTAGGCCACCACCTTTTGGTTTTAGGTACTGCTCCATGTCATGCTGCTGCGTGGCGACTGCCCTCCACACTAGGCGGTGAAGAAGCTGCTCATCAGTGACTCCAGACTTAGGTTACTGCTGATGAGCTGGTACTGCTGCCTACCCCCCCACCTTCCCCAGCAGCCTCCGCGGCAGTAGTAACAATGAAGGCGCTGAGGAAACCCCCCGGTCCAACCTGTCAGAGGAGTGACGATGCCGCACATAGGCAGCGGCCAACGATTACGGAGAATTCCCTATAGTATTTTCATTTTTGTCCTCCCTCTCAATAAGCTGTGAAAAAGGCTCCCATTTTGACCGGTAGTGAGTCCAATAGGGTGGAGAGCCAGAAGTCATCCCCTCTGCCTGATGCTGACTAATTCGGGCTGTACACTAGCCATGCAAATAAGCATGCTGCGCCGGGCCAACTGCACAATTGACTCCGAGGGTCTTCCTGCCCTTTCCATTTCCACGTATACTGCCATGTGCTTGGCGGTCATCTGCCTCGTCTTCCCTCATCTCCATCCACCTCCTCCAGCTGCTCCGCTCCTCTTCTCTTGTCACCTGGTAGAAAATCCCACTCATTTCAACCAGACAATGCTTCTGCACCAATGTCCTCCCTCCTCCACCTTATCAGTTCCCCAACCGGACTCATGGGGCCACGAGATGTAAAGTCTCACACGTCTCCAGTCCCCTGCCCAGACAGATATTTTCAGTCATCTGTTCCAAGACATGAAGCAAGTGAATGACGTTATTCATCCCCGTATCCTGGCGACTGACAAATAACTCGCCTCCCCTCGAATGGCCTCAACAAACGGGGCAGTGTCACGCATTAGAGCTGCCTCTGGCTGACACAAAGTACACAGTGAGTACTTCTGAGTCTCCTGGATCATCAAAAAATCTTAATAATGGCCTTTCATCTGTTCATACATTCGGTCCAACATGTGCAGGCTTGAATTCCACGGTTAGAAAATGGCATATCAAGTTGAGGTGGGGGAGGCCGTGTTTCTGCTGGCAGCAGACTCGAGGAGGGTGTTCCTGGCTTGAACGATGGATAAAGTGCATGCACAGTTTCCTGGCCATTTTCCGAATCTGCTGAAGATCGGTGGATGGCGCATCCTCCTCGTGCAAGAGCTCGACCCCAAAAACCCCCCTTGTTTCCTCCCTCATTGTCCGTCACCAGGTTCCGTTTGCAGTTGGCAGGAAAGCCACACATCAATTTCATGCTGCATGACCTGAGCAGTTCTCCCCTTGTGATTTCATTCACCGAGGCAAGCCAGGTGTAGAACTGGCGTGACAACCAGCAGTGCCCTCCATGTGGTATGATGGAGCAGTACTTGTGTGAGCTGAGATGGTGGTGGTGAGGTGAGGAGGAGAGGCGACATTGCTGCAGTAGCAGCAGTTTTGACATAACGTGGAGGAGAAAGCGCGTCCCTCCCTGTCCCAAGTTGTTGGTGTGCCCTGGGCCGGAAGCACATTCACCCATTGGGCCGTAAAGGACATGTACTGGCCCTGAACCGTTAGTTACAGCTTCCAGACGTCCGCAGCTGCCGTGCACCTAGGAACTAAACCGATAAGCTTAAGGACTGGGCCCACCTTCTGTTCTACATATTTTATGAAGTGCTGGTACTGCCTTTTGAAAAGTAAATTACGTCTTGGACTCTCCATCTCGCTCGGCACAAGCCTTAGTTCTCTGAATGTGCAGAGTCCACCATTTGGAAGGAGGGGACTGCCGTACCAAACAACTTGGACAGGACAACGGCGTTCAGCTGCTGCACTTAGATGGTTGGACCGCATACTGTGTCTCTTTGCAATCGCCTCGACTGAACACTGCTGGCGCCATGAGTATCAGAGCAGAAGCATCTGACCGGGAGATTATGTCAAAAGTAACAGCTCCCTTCTTCAGAGGTGGTTGGAGCCTTGACTGGCTCAATGGCATGGCAGTGCCACTGGGACGCTGCTGTTGCTGCCGGCAGGATGGACCCACCACATCTGAGCCACTATTTCTCCCAGGCCACTGGATGGTGACGCTTGCAATGTGTTGACGCAGGGCCGTGGTGCAACGTTAGCTCGCCGGCCACGCTTCACTTTTCTGCTTACAGATCTACACTATAAACCCATATTCGCTCCTCCGTGGTCTAATCAAAGAACCTGCCACACCGCGGAGTAATCGGATTTTACCGCCAATGCTCCGCACTGAGTGACTACTGCCTTGCCGCTGCCTTTCGCTGAGCCCCTGTGCCCAGCTACTCTTGTGACCTGCGAAGCGGTTTTTTACCCAGTGGCCGCTTGGCTCCCGACCTCACACCGCTGCTATCCTGCTATACTCACGGTCCCCCACCCCCCCCCCCCCCCCCCCCCCCCCCCCCCCACCCACCCACGACCCACTTGCTGGCTGCGCGCTGCCTGAACGCGCAAGCTGACGCCCTCTTCTTCTGACATGATGAAGCCCTTCATGCTCACCCAGCACCCAGTCAGATCGGACTACATCATCTTACTATTCTGTGTTTTCATCTCACTGGCTTGTCCTCTTCAACCGGTTCTGGTATGCAGAGCTGACCCCTCACAACATGACCCCCATGCCACTCTCAACATCTATAACTTTGCCGCCTACTCAAGAACTGGGATATTGCCCCATTACTATCGCTGCCAAGTAGCTCTTTACTGCCTCCTCAAATTGTTCATCTCTCTTGCTATAATAGAGGGCGCTGACCCAGACCACATAGTAGAATCTCTGGATGATGGGAACTGGAATGGACAGAGATGGTTGAAACAGGTGAGGCTGCCGCTGACCCGCTCCTGGGCCATGCCAACAAGGTTTTCTGACGTTCCCCACCGGACTCTGGCTGGGGTTGTCAGATTCACCCTTGGAAGGAAGTGGAACCTAGTCAACACAAATCAAGAACCATTCGGTTGCTAGCAGTATACGAGCTGCTATATGACCAGCGGCAGTTGTGGCCCTTCACCGAGTGACCCCTGCTGCGCACGTCCCGCATGCTGTTTTGCGACCTGCTACAAGGAATGTTTTTTGTGCCTCGCCAACTCGCAGGAGAAGAGCCTGCCACACCATCTCTTCTGACATACTGTTTGTTTCTAAAAGACCACTGTTTGATAAAGAAACTGTATATGACAAATACACACCCTGTATTGATGCAAATGAACCCACTAAGAAGCTTGGGTAACCCTTGGATATAAATTGCTCTCCACAAATGGGCAGTAAAAATTGACTTGTATTGCCGTTTAAAACTCCTGTGTATTGTACTGAATATAAAAAGCACAAACAAGGCTTAATTACCTTCGGATATGAATTATCCTTACAGAATTTCTTTTGTGGCGGTGGAAAACAAATTTCTTTTATAATATAACGAACAGCAGAACAACGCTAATTAACCCGGGATGTAAATTGCGCAAAAGAATTAAGCAGCCAGAAACTACTAGCTTTGTGTATCGTCGTTACAATTGCGTGTTTTCTACGACGTACAGCAACAGAAGAAAAAAATTGTATTAAACCTTCGCTTGTGGAATTATGCTAACTGGAAAATTGTATTATTTTTTGCGGTGAAAAAGGACGTTTCTTTGAGTCACAACAGCACAGAAACAACCTTAATTAACCCTGTATGTAAATTGCGCAAAAGAATTGAGCACCGGAAACTATACTTTGTAGCGGTGTTACAATGCGTGTTTTCTACGCTACACAACAAGAATAAAAAATTGTAATTAACCCTCGCTTGTGAATTATCTACAGGAAAATTGTAATTTTTTGCGGTGAAAAAGACGGTCTATTTTTTGTCACCACAGCACAAAAACAACGCTTAATTTAACCCCGGATGTAAATGCGCAAAAGAATTGAGCAGCCGTAAACAACTAGCTTGTAGGGTGTTTACAATGCTGTTTTTCTAACGCTACACAACAAGAGAAAAAATGTAATTAACCTTCGCTTGTGAATTATGCTACACAGGAAAAATTGTATTTTGGGCGGTGAAAAAGAACGGTTTTCTTGAGTCGTCAACACAAGCAGAGACAACGCTTTAATTAACCCCTGGACAGTAATTGCGCAAAAAATTGAGCACGTGCCCGAAACTACTAGCTTTGTAGCGTGTTACAATATGCGTGTATTTCTACGCTACACAACAAGAGAAAAAATTGTAATAACCTTCGCTTTGTGAATTATGCTACATGGATAATTGTATTTTTTGGCTTGAAAAAGACGGTCTATTTTTTGTCACCACAGCACAAAAACAACGCTTAATTAACCCCTGGAGTGTAAATTGCGCAAAAAAAATTGAGAGCCGGAAAACAGCCAGCTTTGTAGCGTGTTAAAATTGCGTGTTTTTCTATTTCTAGCGCTACACCAATCAAATGAAAAAAATTGTTTAATCTTCGCTTGTGAATTAGATGCTACAGGAAAATTTGTATTTTTTGGCGGTGAAAAAGACGGTTTCTTGGAGTCACAACAGCACAAACAACCAACGCTTATTAACCCCTGGATTAAATTGCGCAAAAGAATTGAGCCAGCCGAAACTACTAGCTTTGTAGACTGTTACAATTGCGGTATTCTACTCTACACAACAAGAGAGCAAAAATTGTAATTAACCTTCTCATGTATATTATGCTACAGAAAATTGTAATTTTGGCGTGAAAAAGACGGTCTATATTTTGTTACCACAGCAAACAAAAACACGCTTAATTAACCCCTGGAATGTAAATTGCGCAAAGAATTGAGCGCCGGAACGGTGACAAGCTTTGTAGCGTGTACAATTGCGAGTTTTTCACGCTACACTACAAGAGAAACAAATTGGAACAATAACCTTACGCTGTGAATTATGCTACAGAAAAGTGTATTTTGGGCGGTGAAAAAGACGATTCTTGAGTCACAACAGCAGTATAAACAACGCTTAATTAACCCCTGGATTAATAGCCACAGAATTGAGCAGCCGGAAACTACTACTTTGTAGCTGTTACAATTTGCGTGTTTTCTACGCTACACCAGCAGAGAAAAAGTATAAACCTGTCGCTGTGATTATGCTACAACGTAAAATAGAATTTTTTGGCGTGAAAAAGACGGTCTACAATTTTTTGTCACCACAGCACAAAAACAACGCATAAATAACCCCCTGGTTGTAAATTCGCAAAGAATTGAGCAGCCGAATCTACTACCTTTGTAGCTGTGTCTCAATTTGGCGTGTTTTCTACGCTACACAACAAGAGGAAAAAAATGTAATTAGCCTTCGCTTGTGAATTATGCTTGCAGGACAATTGTATTTTTTGGGCGGTGAAAAAAAGACGGTCTATTTTTGTCACCACAGCACAAAAACAACGCTTAATTAAACCCCTGGATGTAAATTGCGCAAAAAAATTGAGCAGTCCGGAAACTAATAGCTTTGTATCCGAGTTTACATGCGTGTGTTCTACGCTACAAACTACAAGAAGAAGAAAATTGTAAATTAACCTTCGCTGTGTAATTATGCTACAGGAAAATTGATTTTTGGTCGGTGAAAAAGCGGTTTCTTGGAGTTCACAACAGCATCAGAACAACCTTAATTAACCCCTGGATTGTAAATTGCCAAAAGAAATTGAGCAGCCCGAAACTACTAGCTTTGTACGTGTTACAATTGCGTGTTTATCTACGTACACAACAAGATAAAAAATGAATTAACCTTCGCTTGTGAATAATGCTAACAGTAAAATTGTATTTTTTTGGCGTGAAAAAAGAACGGTCTATGTTTTTTGCACCCCAGCACAAAACAACGCTAAATTAACCCCTGGATTAAATAGCGCAAAAGAATTTGAGCACACCCGGAAACTAACTACCTTTGGTAGCTCTTACAATTGCTTGTTTTCTACGCAACACAACAAGGAGAAAAAATTGGTAATTAGCCTTTCGCTTGTGAATTATGCTACAAGAAAATTTTATTTTTTGGCGGTGAAAAGACGGTCTCTTTTTCGTCACCACAGCACACAAACAATACTTAATTAACCGCCTGGATGTAAACATTGCGCAAAAAAATTGACAGCCCGAAACTCTAGCTTTGTAGCGTGTTACAAATGGGCGTGTTTTCTACGCTAACCACAACAAAGAAAAAATTGTAATTAACCTTCGCATTGTGAAATATACTACAGGAAAATTTGTATTATTTGGTGGCGTGAAAAAGAACGGTTTCTTGGAGATCACAACAGCAGCATAACAACGCTTAATTAACCCCTGGATGTAATTTGCGTAAAAGAGATTGAGCAGCCGGAAACTATTAGTCTTTGTAGCGTGTTACAATTGCTGTGTTTCTAACGCTACACAACAAGAAAAAAATTGTAATTACCTTCAGCTGTGAATTATGCTACAGGAAAATTTTATTTTTTGGCGGTGAAAAAGACGTATATTTTTGTCACCACAGCACAAAAACAACTCTTAATTAACACCCTGAAGTAAATTCGCAAAAAATTGAGCACCGGATGACTACTAGCTTTGAGCGTGTTACAATTGCGTGTTTTCTACGCTACACAACAGAGAATAAATTGTAATTACCTTCCGCCCTTGTGAATTATGGCTACAGGAAAATTTTTTTCTTGGCGTGAAAAAACGTTTTCTTTCTTGGAATCACAACAGCCAGCAGAACAACGCTTAATAACCCCTGTATGTAAAGATGCGCGAAAAGAATTAGCAGCAGGAAACTACTAGCTTTGTAGCGTGGTACAATTGCGCGTTATCTACGCTATCACACAAGAGAAAAAATTGTAATTAACCTCGATTGTGAATTATTCTACAGAAAATTGTATTTTTGCGGTGAAAAAGACGTTTCTGGAGTCACAACAGCAGCCAGAACAATCCTTAATTAAATCCCCAGGATGTAAATTGCACAAAAAATGAGCACCAAAAATGAAGTGGTATTTGTATTAATAAAAACGCTGTCTCTTTAAATGAATACAACAGGAACGGGTTTAAGATGCCCTTATTTTTTTCCTTGGATATTCAATGTACTGTGAGCAATAGCATTAACATGATTTAGCACTGGACATCAGATCCATACACCAAAAAAGTCAAAAAAGAACATTAAGAGAACATCTCTGAGACAAGCTGATACACCCCAACAAAAATCGCTGTATAAAACATTCTTCATAACAAGTCAGCCGCGGCAGCACCTCCCCTGATCAGTACAGTGAAGCGCTATGAGCCCCAGCGCCGCGCCCGGACGTAATAGTGCGGTGAAATCACAGAATCCCTCCGTTTTCTCTATTTGCTTCATCTCTGCACATGTCAATGCAGCTATGCCCTTCTGTCTTCCCAAGTGCTTTGCCCCATGTAGCCCATGTCTCGCAGCCATTTTACAATCAAAAGCACACTTCGGTTCACCCGAAAGTACCCCAAACTTCGAATTCGTTCAGAACCGAAGTTTTCCTTAAATTTCTAAACAAATTCCACTTCGTTAGAATTGATTCGCCCATCTCTAGTTATGGGCATAGAATAAATCTATATCTATTGTCATTCAGGTTTCATGCCTGTTTATTTACTTCTTAGCTGCACTAACCCAACTCCACAACATTCCACTTTTATAATAGTAAATTTGAACCGAAATTTGTTTCAATTTACTTGCGTCCCTCATGTCTCCCGGCGGAAGGGGCGGGGGCAGCTGTAAAACCTTACGTGATCGGAGCAGAGTGAAACGCTGTACCGTGATAGAAAGTACAGCCGATAAAGGCGAGAATTATACTACACACTGACCGATTGTTATACTCTCCAAAGGATCTCAGCTGCGCTCTTTTTTCCTGTACTACTCCACCTGTCCGACGCTTGAAAAGATTTGAGAGCAGTGTGACAGGAGGATTATTATATTATTGCCTAGGATATTGTCTCTCTGACAAGTATCTGTAGGACAGTGGTCTCGGACAATTATCTCTCTGACAATTATCTGTAGGACAATTTTCTCTCTGACAATTGTGTGTTCGACAGTTGTCTCTCTGACAATTATTGGACAATTGTCTCTCTCATTTTCTTTCTCATTAACAATCTTTTATTGAATAATCAGCATAACATACCGCTATAACATGTAAGAAAATCAGCACATCCATTGACATACATGAAGGAACATAAACATGAAAATGACATGCATCAAGAAAGCGGAGCAAAGCTCCTCCGGGAGATTATTGTCATATTGCAGTCTATTTTACACCTAGTGTGCTTAGTCCTTTGTAGAGTCAAACATAATTAAAGCAAAAAAGTCAATAACCAACTTAAAACAAGAAACCCATGTCGGCAGAAGGGTCGTCTCGGAGGCCAGTGGGAGCTAGTCATAATGTGTGATGCAAGTAATAAATTAAAGAGGCGAGACAATGAGTGTACTAGATTATGAAACATTCCAGAGACAGCGGACCTCGGGAGCTATGGTCTCTTTTATGCTCACAGATATGACATATATTCCGGCGAGGCCGTGAAAGAAATCCATTCCCCCCAGACTCTGTAATATCTACCTGACATTTGGTCACTGTCGGCTCTAAGTTCCTCCATTCTCTGGAGAAATAAGAATTCTTTAAACCAGTCAGATAATGACGGAATGGCAGTACTATTCCATCTACGGGGTATTAATATTTTGGTGGCAAACAACATAAAAATTCTTAAGCTTCCCCTCAAAGCATGGGTTGCCATTGGAATCATGGAAAGAAGAAAGGTTTTGGGGTCATTCTGCAACTTTATTCCAGTAATTTTTTTTTAATGATGTCGATTACTTTGTCCCAAAAAATATTGATCGCCGGGCATTGCCACCAGATATGGGACATTGTGCCCATTGCCGAGTTGCATCTCCAACAGTTCGGAGAGACCTGAGGATAGATATTATGTAATAGCATTGTTAATCGGTACCATTGAGAGATTATTTTAAAATTCAATTCCTGTAACCGACAGGAGACCAGGGCCTTGTGAGACAGTATGTACGCCTGATGCCAGTCCTCCTCAGTAATTGTACACTGGAGTTCACGCTCCCAACTCTGTTGGTATGAGAGCGCGCCTCCAGTTTGGTTCTGAAGGATTAACGCATATAGTTGAGAGATGAGATGGGTAGGGACGGCCTCCTGTATACATAATTGCTCAAAGGCCGACAGACTTCTATGAAGCCTCAGTTTAACTCTGTGATGTGCGTAAAAGTGTTGGATTTGCATACGCTGGGAGAGCGGCCAAGAACCTCAGCTACATCATCATAAGGTTTCAAGGAGGGCCCAACCGTGATCTCGCTGAACGTCAAGCCTGTCAAGGGTTTATTTTTGGAAACCACATAATCATTGTACACCTTAAAGGCTGGGTGTCCCCTAATCGGGGTTAGGGGGCCGTCTGAGGAAAAAAGATTTGCATAATTACCATGGGTCCTCCAGAGCAAAAGGGTGGTCTGGGTGACCAATGGCAGCTCTCTGATCTTTGCCCCGGGAAGATCTGAGGTGGCAACCCATGGGAAGGCAGACAAGGGAGCACTACAGAGCGATTCTTCTAGTCCGACCCATATTTTATTCGTCCGATGATGGAACCAGTCGGAGATTCTGGCCGCTGCTGAAGCGACATAATAGGCCCTAATGTCCGGGAGCGCTAGCCCCCCCTCCATTTTGGGTCGTATGAGTGTGTGTTTTGCTATTCTGGAACATTTGTTGGCCCATATGAACTTCCTTAGGCACTTATCAAGTGAGCTGAGGAAAGTCCTGGACAACAAGACGGGTACTGTCTGAAATAGATATAAGAGACGAGGCAAGATATTCATCTTTAAAATGTTGATCCGGCCGATCCATGAGAAGTCCCGCCTGTCCCATTTAGATAGGTCTGAAGAGATTGCTGCAAAAAGGGGGGCAAAATTCAGGTCAAAGGTGTGTTGTAGGTTTGCCGGAATGTGAACCCCTAAATATTTAAAGGATGTCTGTGTCCAGGAGAACGGAAAGTTCTGTCTCAGAAGATCCACCATTCTGCCTTCCAAACCCACGCCCATCGCTGTGCTTTTAGAGAGGTTGACCTTGAAGTTGCTAAGGGACCCATAAGAGTTTAGGACCTTCATCACTGCGGGTAAAGAAATGTGTGGCTGGGTGAGGTACAACAGGAGGTCATCCGCGAAGGCGGAGCATTTGTATTGTGTGTTCCGAAACGTAATCCCGTTAATATCTGGGTTACGTCTAATAGCCTGCATTAGATGCTCCATAACAAGGACATACAGGATAGGAGAGAGGGGGCATCCCTGCCTGGTTCCATTATTGATTTGAAAGGGCGCGGACAAAGAGCCGTTTATGCGTATTTGTGCGGTAGGACACTTATAAAGAGCCCAAATTCGTTGGACCATGATCGATCCCAAACCCATCCCCACCAAGACAGATCTCAGGAACGTCCAGTCCACCCTGTCAAACGCCTTCTCCGCGTCGAGAGAGAGCAGAACACAAGGCATTTTGGATAGCTGCGCTTGGTGCAGAATAGAGAAGGTCTTCAGTGTGTTGTCGCATGCTTCTCTTGAAGTTACAAAGCCTACCTGGTCAAGATGTACCAGGTCCCCTACAATTGTGTGTAGTCTAAGTGCTAAAAGTTTAGCAAATAGCTTGGTGTCCACATTCAGTAGGGAAATGGGCCTGTAACTGGCGCATTGAAGCGGGTCTTTGCCTTCTTTAGATATCACCGTAATAAAGGCTTTAAGGGACACGGGAGGTAAGGGCAACCCGGTTGAAATTGAATTGAAAGATTCTAGAGAGAAGGAGCCAGATCATGCGTCAGGGTCTTATAGAATTTCGCGGTAAAGCCATCCGGACCAGGGCTTTTCCCAGCCGGCATATAGCTAATGGCTTGGTTAAGTTCCTCTATGGAGAAAGGCCTATCCAAATCTTTCAGTCTATCTGAAGGGATCTTAGGTAATGCCGTATCAGAGAGAAATTGTTCTAGCTTGGGAGGACAGGTCCTGGATACCGGGTCTGAAAGATTATATAAATTCTGGTAGAAGTCCCTGAATGTATCCAATATAGTTGGAGTGAGGTGTGTCACTTTCCCCGTTGCTGTTTTAATCACAGGGACAAACAATGCTGCTTTCTTATCTCGGAGGGCTCTTGCCAGAATCCTCCCTGGCTTGTTACTCCACTCATAATATTTTTGCACACATATTTAGCGCATCTGCTTCTGATCCAGCAATTGCTTAATCTCATGACGTATCAGCAACAGGGCTCTAAGGTCACCCTCCCTATTGGAGATCTTATGTATACCCTCCAGGTGAGCTAGGGAGTCAAGGAGCTTCTCTAACTTGGCAGAGGCAGCTTTTTTGATTCTGGAGCCATGCTTTATCAGAACACCCCTAAGGACGCACTTCAGTGATTCCCATTTGAGCTGGGGCGCGGTATGGTCCAGCATATGATCCGTTATGAAATTTTGTATTGTTTGTTTCAGGTCTGTCAAGCATAACTCATCCTCCAATAGGGATTAGTTTAATCTCCAATTAAAAACCTTACAATCGGCGTTGGGTAAACTAATCTCACAATGGACAGGGGCGTGATCCGACAGCAAGATGTTACCAATTGCGGTCCGGGTCACAGCTGGCAAAAGGGAGTGTCGCAGGAAAATATAATCTAGTCGGCTATACATATTATGAGGAAAAGAATAGAACGTATAGTCGCGGGTGGAGGGGTGCGCCAACCGCCAGACATCACTTAGTTGCATTTCGTGCAGCATTTTACTAATTTTGTTCAGTTTACTGTGAGAGAGCGTAAATTTGCCTGATGATGAATCAAGCTCTGGCTGAAGTGTGAGATTGAAGTCTCCACATAACACCAGCGAGCCCTGGGCAAAAACATTTAAGTCATCAAGTGTCCTGGCTAAGAAGGAGAGCTGACCCTGATTTGGGGCATAAATGTTCGCTAAGGTATACATGGTGCCTCGAATGGTGCATTTGACAAAGAGATAACGGCCGCTCGCGTCCGCCCTGGTGTCAATAATTTTATGGCAAAGAGATTTGTGGAAAAAAATTGCCACGCCTTTCGTTTTAGCCATTGGGTTGCTAGAATGGAACCAGGCAGGGACGTATCTGTTATTAATAATGGGGACCTTCTCTTTATGGAAGTGCCTCTCCTGGACACAGAGAATGTGAGACTTCTGCTTATGCATCGAATATAATATTTGGGACCGCCTCTCCGGAATGTTGAGTCCCTTAACGTTAAGGGAGGAGATTTTCAGATTCTCCATGATAAGGCCTGTGTGCGCCTCTTTGATTGACCCGCACCCCCGGACACATTACCCAGCCGACATTCAGAACCGAGAAACATAGAAATATTTAGAATTACAAACAAAAATAGCCAATCTGCAACGAGAGTGGCGCTGTATCTAATACACGCAGCAAACAAGCTGCTTTGACTGAATAGAAGTGATCCAGTCTTGTACCTACTGGGGGGACAGTGTCTACCATACTCAGGTCTAGTAGGCTAATAGAGAAAGATATAAGTGCTTTAAGGAAAGTATACTATCATTACCATCACGGCCAATGAAAGAATAATGGCAAATATAATGGGGAATATAAAAGAGTACTATAACCACAAGGAATGATCAAGAAAAAGCTACATGTAATGTAGAGAGGTTGTGAGGTCTGCAGATTCCCGTGCGACAGGGGAGACAGAGGGGATATTTCCAATCTGTCTTTGGGTGCTATCCACCCGAGACAGAAGGAATTGTGGGGGCAGCCCGCCTATGGGATGATGAGAGTTGACTCTACGCCAGGGGTCATATCAAGTTACCCCCACAACCCAAGTAATCACATCTAAGAAAGAGGGGGGAAAGAAGGATGGAGAAGAAGGAGGGGAATGAGGGGGAGGAAGGAGAAAGAGAGAGAGGAGAGAGAAAAAAAAGGGGGGGGATGGGAGGAAGGGAAAATGGGGGAGGGAGAAATGAAGGGGAAAGTCGCACTCCTAGTACTGTGATTAAATCAAGAGTATTAATTAACAACACATTATTGAGAAACCTCAAGTAGCAACGGCTCAGCGCCTCAGCCTATGGCCCCGGCCGCCCTCTCCGTTTCCACGCCGCTCCCCGGCGTCCTCCGAAATCTCTGCGGCCTTGGCGATCCTGTGGGCCCGGAACTTTTAGGTGGTAGAGTAGGCGCCAAGAAGCCAACGGTCACAGGCGAAGCCACCATGGTCTCCCATTCAGGCAAGGAGACCCTGGGCAAGTCCAGAGCTGTCAGGAAGTTCGGCAGGTCTGCTTGTGTGCGGAAGGTGATATTCTCCTCTCCTCGGCGCACATGAAGCGCGAACGGGAATATGGTGCTGTTGTAGGACTGTCAGGAGGGGCTTGAGTGCTGCTCGTAGTCGCAGGGTACGCCGTGAGAGATCCGGAAAGGTCATAGGTCAAGTTTTGTGTAAGTCTAGCTTTTCGCATAATTTGATCCTTCACCGAGTAATAGTGTACCCGGCATATCACATCACGAGGGCGGGCGGGGTCCAGCGACTGCGGTTTCAATGCCCTGTGTGCCCTATCTATTTCAATGTGGTTGTCAGGTTCTTTCCCAAGAAGGAGATTGAAAAGCTTGGTTAGTGATGCTGGCAGGTCCTGCGTTTTTATGGATTCTGGAAGACCCCTGATCCGAACGTTGTTCCTCCTGCTCCTATTTTGAAAGTCGTCCATGTGATCAAGCATAGCTTGGTGCGCATATTTTTGAGCATTAATAGAGGATTGCAAGTTTGCAATTGTATGTTGGACAGAGTCTTTAAACGTTTCAAGGTCTTGGACTCTTGTTTGCAATGATGATATGTCGGATTTCACTGGTTGCAAATCAGCTTGCCACTCGTTCTTCTTATTGAACGTGAGCGCGGCCAAATCGCTTTTTGTGGGCAACAATGATAGCAGGGCCTGGAGTTCTGGATGTCCCTTCAGGGCCAACAAAGCCTCCTCTCTGGGTATAGGGGACTCCCCCGCTGGGCTTCCGTGAAATGAGGCCTCTAGGTCAGGTACAGGTGACCAGGTATCCTGTGGCGACGATGGCCCAGGGATGGCAGCTAGTGGGTCAGATGCAGAAGAGGACTGCGACGCCATGCAGAGGTCCTCCAGTGGGTCCCTTACTGACTCCATAGTTGGTGGTATAGGACTACTGCGGTCAGGGATGCTGTTCTGCAGGGACACAGGTGCGGCTTGGGTCTCCAGTGGCTCTTTAAAGGAGGCTAGGGGAGAGGTGACCCAGGTCAGATTCTTGAAGGGGCTCTCAGCTGGCTTAGGAGAGCCTGGAGCCTGGGGGTCCACAGCAGGAGCAGGAGAATGTCGAGCCGAGCCTCCTCTCTCTCCCAGCCCTGCAGGATGCTGATTATAGGCGGGCTGCAGATCTGGCATTGCAGGGGTTACTGCTGGCTGTGTTGAGGTAGGGGAAGATGGAAACCCGCCACCTGATGCCCCCACCTGCCGCGTCTCTCATATTCTTTAGCAAGGCAGTGGTGGTCTTGGAGGTGTGTTTGGGGTCGTTATTATGTTGGAATAATGCCCTGCAGCCCAGTTTCTGAAGGGTGTGGATTATTCTCTGCTTCAGTATGTCACAGTACATGTTGGCATTCATGGTTCCCCTAATGAACTGTAGCTCTCCACAGCCGGCAGCACTCATGCTGCCCTAAACCATGATACTCCCACCACCATAATTGACTGTATGCAAGACACGCTTGTATTGGTACTCCTCACCTGGTTGC
>JAODAL010051529.1:0-26622 GCA_025379985.1 Phyllomedusa bahiana | reverse complement strand
TGGCAGCAGCGCAATGCCATTACGCAGTACGAAGTGACACATGGCCTGACAAGCAGCGGTACGGACCTCGGGGTGTTGAACCACCGAGAGTGGAGGCAGGTGAAAGAGCTCTGCACCATCCTTGCCAGTTTTGAAGAAGCCACCAAAATGGTCAGTGCGGACAATGCCCTTGTCAGCATGAGCATTGTGGTGATCTTAGTTCTGGAACGATCGTTGGACACTCTGAAACAACAGGTCCCGCCAGCGACGGAGGAGGAGACGGACACAGATGCGGACACGGAGCCTTTCTCTCCGTCAAATCCACAAGGCCCGACAGTTTCACAATTTCATCGGTCTTCATTAGGCAGTGGTTCGGGGTCCAGAGCTAGTGCAAGGTGGCGCATCAGCTCTCAGGGTGCATCATCTCAGGCAAGCCAGGGCTGTGTTGAAGCTGTGCCGGAGGCAGCGGAGGAGGAGGAGGTATTCCTAGACACCGATGTTACCGACGTCCCTGCCTTGGAAAGAGGTTGGCGCGACTTTGAGGAGGAGGAGGAAGATGAGGAAGATCAGTTTGCTAGTGCCCCTTGGGAAATCAAGGCTCCATCTCTCACATGAGTGCTTGGATGCTCCATTTCCTCCAACATGATCCTCGCATTAAGGCCATCAAAATGAACAACAGTTACTGGGTGGCCACCCTCCTGGATCCCCGGTACAAAACAAAAATCAGCACTTTCCTTCCACCCACCCAAATAGAGATTAAAATGCAGGAAATGGAGACCTTGCTGATTGATCAACTGGAGACATCTGTTGCGTCTGCTTCACGTTCCCCAAATGTCACGGTGGAACAACATCAGCGACGTGACAGCAGTAGAGTGCCAAGTAGGCGTAGCGGCAGCAGCAGGCAAGGTGGCAGAAGCCTAATGGGTGACCTCTGGCAATCTTTGTTTACCACCTCACCAACGCATGCAATGCAGGGCACACATCCAACACACAGAGATCAGCTTAAGATCATGGTGCACGACTATCTGCGTCTCAACACCGATGTTTTTGCATGTGTTCCGGACCCAATAGACTTCTGGGTATCCAAAATGGACGAATGGCCCGAGCTGGCTCGTCACGCCATAGAGGTGTTGTCCTGCCCAGCAGCCAGCGTCATATCTGAGCGGACCTTCAGCACAGCTGGAGGAGTCATTACAGACAAACGCATCCGGCTTTCCACAGATAATGTGGATCGTTTGACTTTCATCAAGATGAATCGGGCATGGATCTCTGATGATGTTGTGGCCCCAATTGCCGAGGTCACCGATTAGTTGCCAGTCTACTTAAACATTCCCTTTCAAACAGAAATGGTCCTCTTAAAAATTTTTTTTTAAATGATCTTTTTCTTACTGCAATTTTTTTTTCTCTTTTCCCAACAGTTTTTTGATGGTTTTGCTGTGAGGGGGACTGTAAAAGACAGCAAGGTTTCATGACAACACGTATTTCCATTTACTCACTTTATCTTAAGAAGTTTTCGCATTGTCAATGGTTTTGAGGTATGTTGCTGTGAGATACAGCAATAATCATGGTCCTTTGGGAAAGAAATTGGCTTCTAAGTGGGGATTTCTCCCCCACAATTTTTTTAAAGTGGCTGAGAAGCTTTTTATAAATTTTTTGGGTCTGTGCCCTTTTAATAAATAAAATTTTTTTTAAAAAATGTTGTTCTAAGTCATTTTTCCCCTTTACAATTAAAAGTGGCTAGGGTCATTGTTTGAATTTTTGGGGCATTGTGCTGTGAATTTCAGCATACTACGGTCCTATTTAAAAATGTTGTTTCTAACAGACATTTGTTCTTCACAATTGGACAAAGTGGCTCAAGGTCATGCTTTAATTTTTGGGGGCATTTTGCTGTGACATTTCAGCTATTTCTACAGGTCCTATTCGAAAAAATGTTGTTTCTTACAGACATTAGTTCTTCACAATTGACCAAAGTGGCTCAAGGGTCATGCTTTGAATTTTTGGCCGCATTTTGCTGTGACATGCAGCTTATAACTACAGGTCCTATTCTAAAAATGTTGTTTCTAAAGACATTTTGTTATTACAATTGACCAAAAAGTGAGCTTCAAGGGTCATGCTTTGAATTTTTGGGGCATTTTGCTGTTGACATGGCAGCTATTATACTACAGGTCCTATTCTAAAAAATGTTGTTTTCTACACAAGACATATTGTTCTGCACAATTGTAGTTCAGTGGCTCAAGGGTGATGGTGCTGTCAGAAAAAGGATTAGGTAGGACACTGTTATATGGACAAATATTGGCAAAATGAACTTGTTTTTGCACGATCTTTAACAATAGCTATCAATCCCTGTATTGAGGACAACCCATTTAATACAATGAAAATAAGAGAAACAAAGACATTGGTGGGATTCCATCATTTTTAAAAATGTTGTTTTCTAGAATAAAGTACTAAAAAACTTGCATGTACAAAAATAGCATGTTAAAAAATTCCTCTGAATTGTACAAGGGAGGTAAAGGAAAACTTGACCAGATGTAGGGTTATTCAGAGAACGAGGGACATGGAGCACAGGACACGGAACAAAGTACAGAGACCATTTCCTCCAGCACGTTGAGTAATGAGAAAAGAATGACAAGATAAAAAAAAAAGGTGGGGGGGGGGCACCTGGGTGTAACAGGGAGCGTTAACACCCAGTATTTCCAAGTGAAGCTCAATTGGTCCACACTCCATACGGAGGGTGCAAGCGCTCTACCCAGGTATTTTACTGTGTACAGGAGGAAGGATGGAGTGACGTTCTCAACTTCCGCTTCCGCACTCTGCTTCAGCACGGCAGTTTTGTTTGGCTGCGTCATCAGGGCATATTAACCTGGAGTTAATAGATGACTGACGCCAGCTGGGCTTTCACCGCACCCCACCTGTAACTCCGGCCCTGGGTCATGCTGTGGCCCAGGACAGTATAGTCAATGTCCAGTTGAAACTTTAAAATTGTGGTTGAATGACTCCTTTTTCCGGCACTTTTAAATGTGGGGCGTCATGCAGGTTTGGGGGCTCATGCTGTGGCCCAGGTCAGGTATAGTCAATGTTCAGTGGAAACTATAATGGTCGTTGAATGAAAGACTCCTTTTTCCGTCACTTTTTAAATGTGGGGGTCATGCAGGTTTGGGGCTCATGCTGAGGACCAGGACAGGTTATATCTCATGTCCAGTGAAACTAAAATGGTGGTTGAAAGACTCCTTTTTCGGCACTTTTTAAATGTGGGGGTAATGCAGGTTTGGGGTCATGCTGTGGCACAGGACAGGTATAGTCAATGGTCCAGGGAACTAATATGGTGGTTTGAAAGACTCCTTTTCGGCACATTTTTTAAATGTCGGGGGTCATGCAGCGTTTGGGGGCTCATGTGCGTTCCAGGACAGGGATTATTCAATGTCAGTTCAAGTACATGATGAGGGTTCAAATCATTACTGCCTTCTGGCACTTTTTAATGTGTGGGTGATGCAGGTTTAAGGGTCAGGTATGTGGTACAAGACAGGGATTGTAAATGGTCTGTGACTTTTTTTCTGTGGACTTTTAACCTAAGTGTGTTGACTAGATGTAGGACGTATCCATTTGACTGTTGTGGATGTTAATTTCAGTTCTCCAGGCCTTGTTTGGGTTGTAATAATGAAGGTGTTGTTGCTCTCCATAGGACTTTTAATGGTAATCGCTCAATAAAGTGCTCTCTAACGTAAACACCTTATCGATTAGCGCGACTTATCGACTATCGATCGATCTCGATAGCCAACGCAATCGCTCAACACTATCTATGAGTTCTGTTTCCCACTCTACCAACAATGAATCAGACTGTGATCTAATGGCAGGTGTTATTATCTAGATTCTAAGTCCCCACTGGTATAATTCGTGATTCGTTATATGCTCTAATGTCTGTGCTCCCACCAAGATTTGATATTGGAATCGGTAAGCCGTTATATAGTTTTTTATAAACACTCTCAAAGTTGATGAATCACTTTGGTCTGACTCTACACTCAACATCTTTATAACACTGCTCTTACCTCAAGTTTACGCAATTCTCTGTATCCACAGGGCCACTTAGAATAGCTGGCCATAATATAAGAGAAATACTACAAAATTCTATATGAAACAGAGGATTATAACAATAATCTTACTGAAATAATAATCCCTAGTTAAAACATTAACTTTTACTAGGACTTGCTAAAATATTAATATCTTAACCCCTATATATTACCACTACATACCTAGATGATAACAGCATATGTGCCCTGTCCGTCAGTGGAGTAATCGACCTACCGATAAGAGCGGCTCGCTTTAGATGACAGGCAATGTCACTACATGCGTGTATAAACACCTTTAAGTATCCCTGCTATCCACGGACGCGTTTCCCCACGTAATGTATTAGGGGTTCATCAAGGGGATTCTAAATTCGCTGTGGAAAAGAATACAGCTATATACAAAACGCATATATACAACACATGTAGCTTCCCATTCAGGTTGGATTAAGTGAACCGATACTTAGCTTAATGACTGTCCGGGTATAACGACGATGAATCCCGCAGCTACTATAGCATGCTGGCACCCAAGATAAGAGGGATACAGAGAAGGATTGTCTCTGTCTACCTTAATATGTCTTAATGACCCGCACATGTATATTATACAATTCCCCAGTGTTTGAATATAGATGGTAATGATTAATGCCCGTTTCAGGTTCCCATTAGTATGTATGCAGATTTCACTGCTCATGGTTAATTCCGCGTTCCGGATATTTCATATCTGAGCATGTCCGGAAGTGAAATACATGTCACTTCCGGTTAGCACAGCCGGAGATCGACTCTGAGCTTATGCGATAAACCGGCACAAACCATGCGGCTCCCGGGTTCATATATAGTGCACTGCGCCATGTCAGGGAAAACACAGGAATGCCGTTTCCTAAACAAACTCCGGATCTAGCACCCTATATGTAATCATAGTTATGTTAGAGTTCAGATGCATCCCAAATGAACTCGCCCTGACTAGCTACCACACAGTCAAAGACTTGGCAAATGGTACCTTAATGACGCCACTTCATCTGCCATGATGTATGGTGATAAAAGGACTATGTGGCGAAACATCTGTGAATGATTTCACGAGCAAAATACTTAATATAACATACTGTTTTGACACGGGCTTAAAGCGGAGCCAAACATACGGACTTACGGGGTACAAAAATTCATTTGTCCTCAGCTGACATAAATTATCAATCTGTAGGCAATCAATGGAATATAATAATTAATTAAAGATGTGATACTGATACTTAATTCATTGGTCAAGCTTGAAAAGTCAATAGTGGTCCTCTGTGAAGAGTAGCGAACCGGAAACAAAGCAATGTGATAAAGATACCAAGCAGAGTCTATTCATAAAGCAAACCAATAGCAAAGTCTCATTTGGCCCTTTGGTTGAACAGAATCCATTAGGTAAATCCATTGGCCTCCTTAAACAGAATTCGTCTATTGCCACTGACTCCGACGGGGGCTACCTGCTCCATTTCCACTTATCTGCAACGGTGCTTGGCCACGGGGTCATCTGCCTCATCTTCCTCATATCCATCCTCCTCCTCCAGGCTGCTCCTGCTCCTCCTCTCTTGTCACCTGGGTGAAAAATCCACTCAATTTCACCAGACAATGCTTCTGCTCCAATGTCCTCCTCCCTCCCTCTCCCTCCCATTTCAGTACCCACCGGACTCATGTGGCATGAGATGTAGTCGCCTCGTCTCCTGTCCCCTGCCCGACAGATTTCAGCATCTGTTCCAGGACATGAAGCAGTGGAATGTAGTGTATTCATCCCGTTGTCCTGGCGACTGACAAATAAACGTCGCGCTCCTCGAATTGGCCTCAACAAACGGTCAGGTTGTCACGCATGAGCTGCCACGTGGCCTGACATCAAAAGTTTACACAGGGGAGTACTTCTGTCTGCCTGGATCATCAAAAATCGTTAATGGCCTTTTTCTGTTCATACAGTCAGTCCAACATGTGCAGGCTTGAATTCCATCGGGGGTGGAAAATCGCATAATCAGTGTGTGTTGGGGGAGGCAGTTCTGCACGCTGCAAACTCAGAGGAGGGTGTTCCTGGGCTTTGTACGAATGGGATAAAGGTGCATAGGCACAGTTTCCTGGCCTTTTCAGATTCTGCTGAAGATCGGTGAAGACTTAAGGAACATTTTCACAACCAGATTGATCTCGTGCGCCAAGCAGGGAGAATGGACCTTCCCCTCATCGGTGCAGCGCGGAAACCTTTTCCTCCCATTGTCCGTTCACCATAGGTTTCGATTTGCTGTTGGGCGGAGAAAGCCCCACACATCGTTTTCTTGCTGCATGTCGGGGCTGTTCCTCCATGTGTGACTTTCGTTCGCCGAGGGCAAGCCAGGTGTAGAAACTGAGTGACACCGCTGTGACTACACATGTGGTATCATGGAGCTGTTCTTGTGGAGGCTGAAATTAGATGGTGGTGGAGGGAGGAGGAGGCGAGACATTGGCGTTAGGAGCAGCAGCAGTTTGACAACGTGGGAGGAGGGGAAGCGGCGTTTCTGTCCAGGTTGTTGGTGTGCTGGGCCAGGAAGCACATTCAAACCAGTGGGCCGTAAAGGACATGTACTGCCTGACCGCTAGTAAGTGTTTCAGCTCCAGACGTCCGTGCTGCACGTTGCACATTGGAACAAACCTATAAGCTTTAAGGACTGGCCCCACATTCTCGTTCTACAATAAATTTTTTTATGAAGTGCTAGGTATGCCTTTTTGGAAAAAGGAAATTACGGCTGGAAACTCTCCATCTCGGCTCGGGCACAAGCCATTGTCCTCTGAGGGTCAGAGTCCACCATTTGGAATGGGAGGGACCTGCAGAAATACCAACAACTTGGACAGGGCATGGTCAGCAGCTGACTGCAACCTTAGGATGGTTGGTCGCATTACTCGTTGTCTCTTTGCAATCGCCTCAGCGAACGATGATGGCGCCATGATTGCGAGGAGCCAGGAGCATTGGATGGGAGATGAATGTCTAGAGAACAGGCTTCTCTTCTGCAGAGGTGGTTGGAGCCTTTGACTGGCTGCTATGGCATGCGTTGCCACTGGGCGTGCTGCATGCTGCTGCTGTTGCTGTAGCTGCGGCGGTGGATGGACACCACATCTGATGCCCACGTTTCTCCCAAGGCAACTGGTGGTTGGAGCCGCATGTGGTTGACGCAGGCCGTGGTGCAACGTTAGCTCCCTGGCCACGCTTCACTTTCTGCCTTTCAGATTCTACATTCATCCACCCTATTCGGCTCCTACGGTGTCTTAGCAAAGACACTGCCACATGCCGAGTATCGGATTTTACGCCAACGCTCCGCATGAGTGGACTACTGCCGCCGCTGCCTCTACTGAGCCCTGTTGCGCTACTTTGTTGGACTGCGAAGCGGGTTTTTTACCCCGGGGGGGGGGTTTGGCCGCTTGGCTCCGAACCTCACACATGATGCTATCCTGCGTGGATCTCACCGGCCACAACGACCCCCTCTTGCTGGCTGCGCGCTGCCTGACACGCAAGCTGACGCCCTTTCTCCTGACGATGATTGAAGCCCTTGCTCACCCGGCTCCCACGTGCGGATCGGCTTCATCATATCTATTTGTGTTTCATCGTTGTCAATACTGTCCTCATCACCGGTCTTGTATGCAGCGGCTGGACCCCTACAACTTGACTCCCATGCCACTCTCAACATCTTACTTTGCTGCCTACTGCAAGAAGCAGGGGATATTGGCCCTATTTCTTCGCTGGCCACAGTAGCTGCTGACTGCCCTCTCAAAATTGTTCATCCTCGCTATTCTAGTGGCGCTGAGCCAGACCAAAATAGTAGATCTATGGCTGAGGGAACCGGATGGGACAGAGGGGGTTGAGGACAAGGTGAGGGCGCTGACCGCTCCCGGGCCATGCCAACTAAGGGTTGTGTCTGACGTTTGCCCACCGATCCTTGTGCTGGGGGTTGTCAGATGTGATTGGGAAGTGATTGTGGATGACTAGTTCAACCAATCAAGAAACCATTGGGGTTGCTAGTCATACACGGACGCTAGATGTCAGCGTACAGTTGTTGGCTATCACCGAGTGACCCCTGCTGCGACAGTCACCTTGCTGTGACTGCGACCTGGGCATGGGAAAATGTTTGTGCCTCTGCACTCGCAGGTGAAGAAGCCTGCCACCTCTCTGTCTGACTACTGTTTTGTCTAAAATGTACAGACACTGTTTGATGACGAAATCTGTATTTGATAAATACACACCCTGATTTGACGTCAAAATGAACCCACTAAGAAGATTGGGTAAACCCTTTGGATATAAAATTGCGCTCCACAAATGTGCAGGAAAAATTGACTTGTATGTTGCCCATTTAAAAAATACTCTGTGTATTTTTACTGAATATCAAGCACAAACATGACAGGATTAATTAACCTTCGGATTATGAATTTGCTAAGAATTTCTTTTGTGGCGGTGTGTGAAAAACAAGTTTCATTTACTTGAGTTAACAACAGCAGAAACAACGCTTAATTAACCCCTGGATGTAAATTGCGCAAAAGATGAGCAGCAGAAACTACTAGCTTTGTAGGTGTTACATATTCCGTGTTTTCTACGCTACACAAAAGAGAAATATTGTTTGTTAACCTTGTTTGTGAATTATGTAAGGAAAATTGTATTTTTGGCGGTGAAAAAGTTGTTTCCTTGGGAGTCACAACAGCAGCAAGAACATACGCTTAATTAACCCATGGATGTAAATTGCGCAAAAGAATTGGAGCTAGACCGGAAAATACTAGCTTTTGTAGCGTGTTACAATTGCGTGTTTTCTAGCTACAAACAAGAGAAAAAATTGTTAATTAACCTTCGTTTGTGACAAATTATGCTACCGGAAAAAATGTATTTTTTGGCGGGAAAAAAGACGGTTTCTTTGGATGTCACAACAGCAGCAGAACAACGCTTAATTAACCCCCCCCCCCCCCCCCCCCCCCCCCCCCCCCCCCCCCCCCCCCCCCCCCCCCCCCCCCCCCCCCCCCCCCCCCCCCCCCCCCCTGGATGTAAAATTGCGCAAAGAATTGAGCAGCGGAAACTACTAGCTTTTGTAGCGTGTTACTATTGCGTGTTTTCTACGCTACTCAACAAGAGAATAAAATTGAATTTAACCTTCGCTGTGTGAATTTGCTACAGGAAATAATTGTATTTTTTGGCGGTTGAAAAAGACGGTTTCTTTCTGTCAACAATCAAGCAGCAGAACAACGCTTAATTAAACCCCTGGATGTAATTTGCGCAAAAATTTGAGCAGCCGGAACTACTTGCGTTTATAGCGTGTTTACAATTGCGTGTTTTTCTACGCTTACACAACAAGAGAAAAAATTGTAATTAACCTTCGTTTGTGAATTATGCTACAGAAAATTGTATTTTTTGGCGGTGAAAAAGACGGTTTCTTGGAGTCACAGCAGCAGCAGAACAACGCTTAATTACCCCCTGGATGTAAATTGCGCAAAAGAATTGAGCAGCCGGAAACTACTAGCTTTATAGCGTGTTACAATTGCGTGTTTTCTACGCTACACAACAAGAGAAAAAATTGTAATTAACCTTCGCTTGTGAATTATGCTACAGGATAATTTTATTTGTTGGCGGTGAGAAAAGACGGCTATTTTTGTCACCAAAGAACAAAAACAACGCTTAATTAACCCCTGGATGTAAATTGCGCAAAAGAATTGAGCAGCCGGAAACTACTAGCTTTGTAGCGTGTTACAATTGCGTGTTTTCTACGCTACACAACAAGAGAAAAAATTGTAATAAACCTTCGCATGTGAATTATGCTACAGGAAAATTGTGTATTTTTTGGCGGTGAAAAAGACGGTCTATTTTTGTCACCACAGCACAAAAACAACGCTTAATTAACCCCTGGATGTAAATTGCGACAAAAGAATTGAGCAGCCGGAAACTACTAGCTTTGTAGCGTGTTACAATTGCGTGGTTTCTACGCTACACAACAAGAGAAAAAATTGTAATTAACCTTCGCTTGTGAATTATGCTACAGGAAAATTGTATATTTTGGCGGTGAACAAGACGGTCTATTGTTGTCATCAAAGCACAAAAAAAAACGCTTAATTAACCCCGGGATGTAAATTGCGCAAAAGAATTGAGCAGCCGGAAACTACTAGCTTTGTAGCGTGTTACAATTGCGTGTTTTCTACGCTACACAGCAAGAGAAAAAATTGTAATTAACCTTCATTTGTGACTTATGCTAACAGGAAAAATTGTATTTTTTGTCGGTGAAAAAGACGTTTTCTTGGAGACACAAAAGCAGCAGAAAAACGCTTAAGTAAAACCTGGATGTACATTGAGAAAAAGAATTTAGCAGCAAAAAATGAAGTGGTATTTGTATTATAAAAACGCTGTTTCTTTAAATGAATACAACAGGAACTGGCTTAGATGCCCCTTGGATATTCAATGTGCTGTGAGCAGATAGCATTAACATGTATATGCACTGGACTTCAGATCCAATACACCAAAAAAATCAGAAATAGAACATAAAGAGAAGCAGTCTCTGAGACAAGCTGAGACACCCCACAAAAATCGCTGTATAAAAATCAGTTCTTCAGTAACAATCAGCCGCGGCAGCACCTTCCCTGATCAGTACAATGAGAGTGGTATGAGCTCCCAGCGTCGCGCCCGGACTTATATAGTGCGGTGACGTCACAGATTCCCGCTGGTCTCTGATTGGCTTCATCTCTGCACATGTCATGCAGGCTATGCCCTTCTTCCTCCCAGAGTGCTTTGCCCCATGTAGCGCCATGTGCTCGCAGCCATTTTATCAATCAAAAGCACACTTCGTTCACCCGAAGTACCCCAAACTTCGACTTCATTCAGAACCGAAGTTTTCCTGAAATTCTAAATGAATTCCACTTCGTTAGAATCGATTCGCCCATCTCTAGTTTTAGGGAAGCCTGAAGAAATGAGTTTTCAGGTTGCTTTTGAAGCTGGTGAAAGTGGAGGAGAGTCTGATGTGTTGGGGCAGTGAGTTCCAGAGTGTGGGTGAAGCACGGGAGAAGTCTTGGAGATGGTTGCGTGAGGAGTTGATAAGGGAAGAGCAGAGGAGAAGGCCCTGTGAGGAGCGGAGAGTGCATGAGGGGAGATATTTGGAAATTAAGGCAGAGATGTATGGAGGGGAGAGGTCATGGAGAGCCTTGTAGGTCATGGTTAGTAGCTTGAAATATATTCGCTGGGCAATGGGAAGCCAGTGAAGGGATTGGCAGAGGGGAGAGGCAGAGGAGTAGCAAGGAGAGAGGTGGATAAGACGGACGGCAGAGTTGAGAATGGATTGGAGGGGAGCGAGGGTGCTAGCTGGGAGGCCACAGAAGGATGTTGCAGTAGTCTAGGCGGGAGATAGGCATGGACCAGCATTTTTGTAGTGTCGTAGTTGAGGAATGAGCGGATGTGAGAGATGTTTTTCAGGTGGAGGCGGCAGGCAGAGGTGAGGGTTTGGATGTGTGGTTTGAAAGATAGAGCAGAGTCTAGGATTACCCCAAGGCAGCGGACTTGCGGGACCGGTGAGAGTGTAGAGCCGTTGACTGTAATAGAGAGATCAGGGGCAGGGGTAGAGTTGGATGGTGGAAAGATGATGAGTTCTGTTTTCTCCACATTTAGTTTTAGGAGACATGATGAGAAGAAGGAGGAAATGGAGGACAGACAGTCAGGGATCCGGGAGAGTAGAGAAGTGACATCTGGGCCGGAGATGTAGAGTTGGGTATCATCAGCATACAGGTGGTAATGAAAGCCATGTGAGGCTATGAGCTGACCGAGACCAAGAGTGTAGATAGAGAAGAGTAGTGGGCCCAGGACTGACCCTTGGGGGACACCGACAGAGAGAGGCCGGGTGGAGGAGGTGGAGCGAGAATGAGAGACGCTGAAAGTCCGATCAGTGAGGTACGAGGAGATCCAGGAAAAAGCCAAGTCCGTGATGCCGAGGGAGGAGAGGATTTGTAGCAGGAGGGAATGGTCGACAGTGTCAAAGGCAGAGGACAGGTCTAAGAGGAGGAGCACAGAGTAGTGGCATGAGGCTTTAGCAGTTACTAGGTCATTAGTGACTTTGGTTAGGGCGGTTTCGGTAGAGTGGTGGGGTCGAAAACCAGATTGTAGTGGGTCAAGAAGAGAGTTGGAGGAGAGGTGGGAGGACAGCTGAAGATAGACGTGCTGCTTGAGGAGTTTGGAAGCAAAAGGGAGCAGTGAGATGGGGCGATAGTTGGACAGAGAAGAGGGGTCAAGGGTTGTTTTTTTTTAGGATTGGAGTGATAGTAGCATGTTTAAAGGCGGAAGGGAAGATGCCAGAGGTTATTGATAGGTTGAAGAGATGGGTGAGGGCTGGGATGAAAGAAGCACTGAGATGATAGAAGCACTGGGATGATAGAAGCAATATGAAGGTTACCCCAGGTTGTAAGTTGTTCATTTTACCTGCAGATGAAAAAGTATAATGTTAATTTGTGTGGAAACATGCTAATAACCCCCCATTAATAAAAACATAATATAAGTAATATTGACATTGGCTCTCCAGGCTGTTCCCCCGGCGAACGCCTGTCTTCTGGAGCGGGCAGCATGATGTCATCATTGCATCGCACCACTGCCTTCAGTGGTATAAGCGGCTGGTATCAGTGTATACCAGCCACTTTACCTCAGTCACTGCCTGCACCGCACAGGCGCCGGCTGTGAATGCTGTATCGTTGGGTCTATGTGGCCCAGCGATACAGCGTGTGGCAAGGGGGACCTGTGGGCCCCTTTGGCTCAAGGGCCAGGTTGCTACCACTGCGACCCCTTTAGCTATGCCACTGTACATAACACACTTTCCTATTACACCTCATACATAACACATGGTTCTATGACTATTATAAATAGACCCAATTATGATACCATAACCGCTCCTTCGTGATTGGTTGCTTTCAGTATGGATTGAGTGGGAAAAATCTATGGTATTATTGAAAACATTGTTTAATTATATTATGTACTTTATAACTTTATGCAGTATAAATATGAAAAAAAGAAAAAAAATAGCTTAGTACATTTAAGATTTAGCAAACACACTTCCTTTCCAGTATAAGTGGCTGTATATTCCTGCATTTTTGCCAAATGTTAAATGGTTATACACAGTAATATATGTTCAGTAGAAGAGGCATTAATTATGACTATTGGGAACATACTTTAAAGGTGTGCTAATGTGTGAGGATTAATACTGGAAGTCAGTTCATAAGTAAATTCATTAGTGCATTCATTAGAAGATTCCATTTATAAAATTACCATTTTACATCAACAAGTAAAGGGTGTCACATAAGGTAATGTAACATGAATCAAATTTATTATGTTGATTTAAAAACCAAACCCTTAGCATCAATGAGAGCTATAGATCTAAGATAATGACGTCATTTGAAGAACACCGGCATGAATTAGTTCTGTTACCGTGTTTAAACATTAGGGCATTAATATAACAACACTGAATACTTTATTATTATTATTTCTACCGGTGTCAAGCTTCAAAAAATTCTTTAACTCCACAAGGACAAAAAAGATACATTGCGTTTTGTGTTTCTTTAGTTTTTTTATGCCTTTAAATGCATTTCATTTTAAAATAACATAGCAGTACACTAAACTATATATTAAAAATACATATAAAAATGCACTTTTTAAAATCTTTGTTTTAGGCAGAGGCACACTATTTTTGTGAGGGACCTTAAATTATCCTGCATAGGTATAAAAATAAAAGATATTATTTAGCCAGCACTAATATCTGAGCTTATTACATTGTATTTTATTATTTATTTCAATATGCAGATGGCCAAATACAGTAAAGTCCCCCTAGTGGTCGCTGTAGTCAGTCAAAATATTATTATTTACTGGGAATTTGAAGTGCTGCATGAAAAGGCCAAAGCATTCTGTCTGTTACAAAGATATAGTATATGTGGCCTGGGGTGCCACTGTTTAATGGAAGACAGTGTTATGTCCTCTACATACTCAAAATTGGACAGGTCTATTTAAATAGTACTTCACTGCAATTCCCTGTGCATAGGAAAAATTGGGATTTCCTTAATTTACAATATTGATGGGGTCACTGAGGTGTAACCTACACAAATCATGACTTAATGGCAAATCTTAGTGATTGCTGTCATTACATTTTAAACTAGGCAAACACCTTTAACATCATGGTTTGCTTAAATGTAACATACCTTTTCCATGGATACCATTGCAGTCAGTACTTTAGACTAAATGCATTAAAAAGTTGATCTTACATGTTTAAAATCAAAGACCGTTGTCATGTGTGTTACTGGAATAAACATTGTTTTTTAATGATTCTTTTGTTACAACTGTACTATGAACATTTAGCGTGCATGGTCTACAGTTGTAACTACATACATTTAACACATTGACAGTTGCCTGCATCCTGCATGTAAACGCAAGTAAAGAAAAGGAAATGCTCATGAATATGTACTATATGTACTATATATTCCAGTCACTCCCTTAAGTTTCATTATTCCTTACTTAGTAGATTTTATGGACACATTATCAGACCTTTCTTTTCTCACCCTGTTTTTTAAGGTTATATAGTAGCTTTGATCTTTGTATTTATATAATTAAGAGGCATGCTGCATGTTTAGAGGTTTTGCTCCTTTGCCTTTGAAATTGTTAAAGTATGATTATGTTTTGTTATGTCATTCTCACCACAAGAAAGCCTTTTCTTCATTATTATGACTTCTATCTGCATCTCTCAGACAGCTTGTCCTCTATGGAAATGACTGTGATTATCTGAACCCCCACTGGCAGCAGATGGAATAAGGCTGTGTGATAAGCCAATATGCCTTTCTCTTGTGTTTCGAATCTGTACTGGAGCTAAGGGAAAGCTCTTCTTCACAGGAAACCCAAGTGGGAGCCATTTTAAACAAGTGTGAAGAAAAAATTGGGGTAATTACCAAACACACGGAGGGGGTCTGCATCTATCAACTGTTGGGAGAATGGATTTTAAAATTAATTTAGCAGATTACTTGATCCTCTCTCAACATTAAGTCTCTTAAAATAATTTATGTACAAACTCTGCACATAAAGCTTGGATAGATATCCAAGCCATTATTTGCTGCATACAGTATGTACACTAGTATTATACAGCATAAGGCCAGGTTGTCTTTCTTCTGAAGATAAATAACTCTTATAAATCCATATTTATTGCTCTTGAGCTACAGGATCATTCTTTATTCGCTGAAGAGCATTGGATTAGAAAGATTGTTATAAGATTATACTTACTGAATGTACACATTTAATATACAGCTTCTTCTTCCCACATTTTACAATTTAAAGAGAGCGTTGCTTCAGTATTGCAGGTAGAGCAATAGCCATGTTTCTGCAATAATTGTTTGAAGGTCTAAGCCTGTTTTGGACTTAAGGACCAAGTCCTTTCAAATCTGACATGTCTCACTTTATCAGGGCATAACTTTTTAATGGTTTTACCTAATTATGTGAATTTGAGATTGTTTTCTCATGACACGTTGTACTTTAACTTAGCAACTCATTTTTGTCAACACAATCCTAGTTTATTTGTTAAATAAAATTTGCCATTTTTAAACTTTAAAAATTTCTGCGTGTAAGAGATGGTCATATCAAACAAATTAGTAAGTAATGAACTTCTATCATAAGTCTACTTTATGTTGGTATCATTTTTTAAACAATCTCATATTTTTTTAGGATATTATGGGGCTCTTGAGTTTTATAGCAAATTTTAACATGTTCAAGAAAATTTGTAACACTGATTTTTTTAAGGACCTGTCCAGCCTTATGTTAGACACCCCCATAAATGACTCTATCTAAGAAAATGCACCCCTCAAGGAATTCAAAACAACAGTTATAAAGTTTGTTAACCCCTTAGGTGTTTCTGAGAAATTAAAGCAAAGAAAAGGCGACATTTCAAAATGTCACTTTTCATGCAGATTTTAAATTTTTATCCATTATTCACTGGAAGGCGTTAGATAATAACAAGGAAATGTAATACAATACTGATTCCTCAGTTTCTACTGTTTTTTATTGATATCAAATATATGGCCTTAGTGCACTATTTAGCTGAAACACAAGCTTCAGAGTAGGAGGAGCACCTAAAGGATTTTGGGATCTCATTTTCATTAGGTTATATTTTAGGGTATATTTTATATTTTAGGCACTGTTCTAGGTTTGCGGATACTCTAGGTGCTAAACCTTAATAAACTACCCTAAAAGACCTAATTTGGAAAACTACACCCCTTAAGGAATTTATACATGGGTGCAGTGAGTATAATGACCGCACAGGTGTTAGAAAAATTGTTTTAACATTGGGCTGTGAAAATTATATATTTTTATTTTTTCCAAAAAAATTTCCGCATTTTAAAAATATTTTTTGCTATTTGGATTTTGGAACACGTTTTCGGTGGGGGCCCATGTTACATTTGAAAAGTCCCAAAAAAAACCAAAACGGGTTTAAAAAGTGGGCATTCTAAATCCCTTGGGGATTTCATCTGGGGTTTTGTATTGGAAAATTAAAAGTGCATGGTTTCTACAGGTTTTTTTTTTTTTTTTTTATGGCCTTTGGAAAAAAAAAAAATAATCTGCGTTCCCGTCATTTTTTTGGGATTTCTTTTTTTAACAGGGGTTTGCAGGGGCAGTGAAAATTTGACAGGAAAAAACGTTGCTTTCTGGGTCGGCCCCAATTCCCAATTTTTTTTTAAATTTTTTAGATATTTTTTAAATTTTTTTGGGGGCCAACTTTTACACAATGGGAAAGGGTTTTGGGTTAAAGATTGTTTTTTTTATGTTGTCATAATCAAAATGCCTATAAATTTTTTTTTGTATACAGAGGGTGATTTTTAAAGGGGGTTTTTTTTTGCTGGAAAGAGTTGACATTTTTTGGAGTCATTATGGGGTTTATATGAAATTAAAATTTTCTCTTTTTTTTTCAAGGGTTTTTTTGTGGTAAAATAAAAAAAATAAAAGCAATCTTTGTAGTGTTTTTTATTTTTATTTTATTCAACGGGTTTTCCCCTTTAAAAAGACATTTCTAGCTTTAAAACCCCCGGCCCCGATGATACGATTACAGTGATACCCAATTTAAATATTTTTTTTAAAAAAAATTTTTTATTTTACACAATAAAAACACTTTTTTTTAGAAAAGAACATATTTTTGCATCGCCCTAGGGTTTTTAGGAAAAACTTTTTTTTTTTTTGTGCATTTGAAAATAAAGGGCTTGTTTTTTTTTAATTTTTTGTTTACATTTTTATTGATATTTTTGGGGGACACTTGACTTTTTGATCACCTTTGAACCTGTTTTTGGAAAGCAGGGTGAAGAAAATACAGCAATCATGGTATTGTTTTTTCTGATAGCCATAACTTTTTATTTTTCCAAAATACAAATGTTTGTGAGCTCTTTTTATTTGGGAGGGAAAAAACGTGGTTTTTTTATTGGTTTCCACTTTGGGATTTATTTTGACTTTTTTTAAACTCACTTTTTTTCCCTTTTATGTGAGGGGTTTTAAACAAAACCTACCATTGTTTTTTAATTTTTTTTACGACGTTCACCATATAAGTAAAGTAACTTGACAGATTTAAAGGATAGATTGTTACACACGTGGTGATACCAAATGTGCACTTTTTTAATTTTGAATCTTTGGGGTGATTAGTATTTGTTATCGGTAAAGGGTGGTGAGCAGGTTTTACTGTATTTTTTATTTTTATCACTTGTCCAACTATGGGACTATACTCAGCGATCATTACATCGCTGGTATAACTCAGATATGAGACACTGCAATGTGTTTTCCTAGCTGTCAATCATCTTGTCAGACTCTGCCCTCTGGCGGAGCCTGGCAGGATGACATCACAGACAACCTGGAGGTCATTGTCTGACTCGCCCCCCCCCCCCCCGGGTTGCAATAGCAATTTCGATGCTGGGACTCTGATGGAGGACAAAGGGAGCTTTCTCCCTCTGTCATAATTCCTTAGCTGCTGCAGTCGCTATTTGCGGCAGCTAAGAGGTTAAACTGCTGGGGACAGAGTTATCTCCACTACCGAGGGCAAGTGCAGAAGCCCAGCTGTCAATCACTGTCGGTGATTTAAAGATAGCTTTTATTTATTTTGCTGTTTCTTAGCCCCAAAATATTTAGAAGCTGTGTACAAAAATTTTCATCATTCCCATCAGTCTATTACCCCGGTGCTGTTCTCAATATAATTTTGCAGTCTCAAATTCACACCTGAGTCAGATAATCTATCAAGTATGTTTTTGTGTTTTTTTGTGGTAAAAAAAACAGAGAACCTGATGAAAACCATTTTAACACACATTTTCATATAGTGTTATTGTGACCTAACATAAATGGCCTTGAAGGAGAAGAATTGGTTCTCTTGAAGAAAGCTTTGAAGGAATTAAGAAAAATGGCGGTGTTGAGTCAGCAGCAGTGTTGTGTGTGAAAGACTTAGAACAATCCAGAAGCAAATGTGGTAGAAAGCTTCTTGGAAGCTCAGAGTAAATCCAGAAGAAAAGGTGGTGGAAAGCTTCTTGAAAGCTCAGAGTATATATCATCATGGAAGGAAGTTACAGAAGTAGAACGAGCCAGATTACTGATCACAAAGCCTCCCACTTTGTCAACTTCAGACTAGGGATCTCAGAGCTGGGTAAAAAATGTTGGAATCCCAAAAAAGAAAAAATTTTTCAAAAATTGAATATCTTTTTAAAGGTGAGGTGTCGCTCACAAAAAAGGGGGAATTAGCGTTTAAAACAATTAGTTTTTCCAAATATATTGCTTTATTTTTTTTTGAACATTGATTTTTTAAGAGAATTACCTCTCAACTCATGAAAAGCGAATCAAAGCCAATAAATCATTACCAAAAAAAAAAAAGGACAGTTCCCGCCCCCCAAAAATATCTCCGCTGCCACCTTCCTTCACTAATCAAACAAGGAATCAGCCGGAAGGAATCTGATTCCTAACAGATATTCTAAAAAAACACGTAAAAACAATGCCCAACTCACTGCTCTCTCAGCAGTTACCAAAGAAAAATACACTCCTTCAAGGAAATGGATCCGTGCAACAACAAGAACCAACGAATTACTGATACCTTTAATATGAACGATGTACAATGCTTAAAATACACAAACTAAAAAACAATGAATATGACATACACATCAATCAGTTATGAAAATAAAAGGGATAAAAACTTAGGAGATTTCACACTTACAAGGTGTTTCAGCCTTCAGATCCAAGGGGCATGGATAATAATAATAATAATAATCTTTATTTCTATAGCGCCAACATATTCCGCAGCACTTTACAAATTCAAGGGTAAACATACAGTCATTACACATTAAAAGTATTTACAAATGAGACACAAGGTGTGAGGGCCCTGCTCGTGAGAGCTTACAATCTATTAGTGAGAATGGGACACAGCTCAATCTGAAATTGAACCCCAGGCTATGAACACCGGTTTGAGTGTGTCCACATGTCTTATACCTTTGTCCAGGTTTCTCCCGCCTCTCTCATACTTGCCTACTCTTTTACTGCTGAAGTATTTTGAGGTGGGTGTTTACGGGATTGTTCTTATGAGGGTTGTTGCGTACTAAGCCAACAGATGGCAACACGAACTGCAACTTCTGCTGGGCGGGTCAATGAAAGGGGGTTTTGGGGGGGGGGGGGGGTCAAAAGTTATCAGGTATCCGGGACAGCTGCATCTATAAAGTGGGCCATAAAATTACTTAAGACCCCTGTTATATAAAAAATTCAGTAATTAACCAGGCAAAGGGGGGGTGAGACTCTGAGACCCAGGCTAGAAATTCCATTGCTCAGGAAGGGGTAGAGGGGCTTCACAATCTGAGCTGCAGGATTTAAGGACAATCCAGAATACATTAAATTTTTCCCAATGTGCTACATAAACCTCCCCTTTTGGAGTGGGCTGGGGGACTGGCTCACCTGCCATCCCCATGAGCCCGCCTGCGTACTCACCTGGCGAGAGAGACCATCGCATTACCCATGTTCAATGCCCTTCTGTATCGAACTATCAGATTTTGGGCGTTGGAGGACTTCCGCTGGGCGGTACATATCACACGTTACATGTGGGGCCCACATCACCTCTATGACTCGGGTCTAAAGCCTTACCCACCTCAGACCCCAGGGAATAACCTTGGCAAAGATTACCCCACAGTTTGTCTTTGGATCCAACAGCTTGGAACGGTTCACCATTACACTCCATGGGGTTGGATACACCTACAGGGTAGGCAGGAGCATACATAAATGGTTTGGATACACTTCTACTGTGCATAACAGATTGATATGCATCTTTGGGGCTCAGGCACATCAACTGAGCTGTTGGTTTTAATGGAAACCAGACTCGGGGATGGCCATCCCCCACGTTACCATTGGGATACACCCAGGCTTAGATACATTATTATTATCTACAACAGTCTGAGATACACCCTCAGGCTTGGATACATGATCATTGTCAATCCCAAATCGGAGATACACCCTCGGGTTTTGGGATAAATAATTAGGGTCCATGACAGTCTGAGATACACCCCAGGCTTGGATACATCATTATTGTCCATAACAGTCCAAGTCATGCTGGCAAGCTAGATACAGGGGCACCCAGCATTACGGGTGGGATACGTCAGCAAGGTTTATAACAGTTCCGAGAGTATCTGTGGGCTGGGATACATCTGGGGCCCACAACACAGCTGTAGGTAAATTGATGTCTGGCCCAACCAGCCTAGACACCGCAACACCCAGCATCACAGGCTGAGATATATCAGCAGGCCTCATAACAGGCTGTGATACATCCACAGGCTTAGACAAAATCAGAGTCACAGCAAGTATCACAAAACATAGTACAAACAGTTCCTCCTCAGGTGCTGGGAAGTCCTTGATAGGAGGAGGGGTGACATGGGGATGTCCTGTTATCCCATGGATTTCTGGCCAACCCCATCAGTGGGGCTGCTATCAGGGATTCCCAAAGTCCTTAGACTCGGGTTTGGCTCTCTTTTTCCCCATGTACTCTGTGATTATCAGACTCAGCAGGGGCAGCTCCTCTGCCCTGGTGATCTGATACTGGAAGCATGTGAGAGCTGTGACTGTCAGCAGAAGGGGAGGTTGAAGGGGGCTGCAGTGGCTTCCATCTCAGCCTGAAATTTGATCCCTGCAGAACATTTTTCGCCTTGGGCTGGTCAGCCACACACAAAGCGAGGATTGCAGGCATCCTGACTATGGGTCACAGGAGTGATATAAGGACAGTCATTTTGTCAGTACACATATCATGGTATCATTCAGAGGTACATCCACTGTCTGTTTTCCTTTCCCTTCCGGGCATTTTCCGAAGTATGCACAGTCTCTGGGGGGGAATCACATATCTGGGTTGCGGGGGTTTCCCTTTCAAGGGGGGAGCTTGGACATAACTCATTTGCATCCCCCCCCAAATCCAGACCCAGTAAAATGGAATAGGGGATAGTAGCAGAAACACCCACTTCTCTTATTCCTTTGGGCCCCCTCCCCCGTCCAGATAAACACGAGCCAGGGTATAGCAGAGCGGAAATCCCCCCAAATCCAGTCAGGGACATGGTCTTTCCCGGAATAATATTTTAGCATCCACCATCTCTGGACGCACCACAGTTTACCTCTGCACCACTGTCTTTTAAGCCCATGGCGACTTTTCTGCCACGGTGACAGGTTGAAGGTTATGCCCCCTCCTTCCTGCAGTCCCAGTTATAAGATAGATGGAATGGCCTGTTACAGGGGGCGCTGTGGGCATCGGGTACTCTTCGCTTGTCTGGACAAGTGCCACTAACATGCCCCATTGGTTCAGATAAAACATTTGCGGGGTTCAGTGACTGGATAGGGGGGTATGGGGCCCCAGGAGGATAACCAGCAGGGTGCCCAGATGGTCGAATGGGAGGGGGGAAAAGAACTCCAGCAGGCTTACCTCTCCTTCAGGTGGACTCAGGTGGTCTCCGGGCTTCCGCATCCTGTTGGCAAAAATAGGAGTCTGCCAGGTCCGCCGCGTCTCTGGACGTCTTGGGCTTCCAGTCCACAACAAAAATGACGAACATCGGCAGGATAGAGATGGAGAAGCTGCTCCTTGAAACATTTTGATTCAACAGGTCATCAAAGCTGGAAAACAGAGAGTCCCTTTTACCCATTGCTTGCAGGTGGCACTTAAGTTGCTCTCCAAAATCTGCGTAGCTATCAGTGGGACCTTTCTGCAGACTCCGAAATTTCCTGCGATACACCTCGGAGTGAGGTGATATTACATGACCAGAGCTCTCTTTATGGCGTCATAGTCCCCGTTCTTGCTCTGGTAGGAGGTCCAAAAAAAAACCTCCAAGGCTTTGCCCTTAGTCCTGGGTCAGAAATCGTGCCCACTCCTCTTTGGGCAGATGAATATTGTCTGCAAGTCTTTTCAAATCCTCGTAGGAAAACATCTAAGTCCCCCCAAACTTTTCCATCACAGGAAAGTGTTTCTAGTCGGGGTTTCAAAGGGTTTTATCTGGGCATTAGCCGTGGCAAAGCCTTTTAAGTTGTGCCAGCTGTTTGCTTGAGGTCCCTTTCAACTTGAACGCTCGCCGCCTCTCTCGCTGCTTGGCGCTCAGCCACCTCTCTCACGGCCTGACGTTCAGCAGCCGCAGCCTCTTGGTCTCTCACGGCCTGACGTTCCGCAGCCTCTGCCTGTTGATATTGCAGGGTAAGTTTTAGGCGCACATTAGGGTCACAGCGCCAAGTTGCTGCAAAGCCATGCCCAGGGCAGAGTCCATGCCTCTCTGAGAACTGCCACTGCGGGTGTCCTCAGGGGAAATTATTTCAGGAGCAAATTCCGTCAATTGGACCTGTGCGTTGTCAGTTTCGTTCTCTGACGCCGTGTCCAGCTGCTGCAGATCTTGCTCCACGAGCTCACGGATCAGCTGAACCTTTGTCTTTGCCGCCGGATTAATATCTCTCTCCTCACATAGGCTGATGAGATATTCTTTGTTTTGCTTCTTGTAAAGGGCTGCCATCTCCACACAGCACCCTTTGCCAATTAAAAATAGAAAAGAAAAACGGGGAAGGGAAACTGATTGTGTGTATGTCAAGTCAAGTAAGCACTGCGTTAGTTCTTGTAAGACTGGTGTAATCTTCACAAAGATACAGCCAGTCTTTTAGTGCAGGGAATAATTGCTTAAACCAAGCACTAATGCTGCAATAAAAAGAAAAAATATCCCACCGCTCTGCCACTAATTTGTCACGTACACGCTCACCAGCACGTGACTGAGGGCCACTGTAATGAGGTAGATTTATATCCACTCGCGCTCACCTCTCACTCAGGTAGCGAATCAAGCATAAATCGCACCACAAGACAGTTCCCGCCCCCCAAAAATATATCCGCTGCCACCACCTTCCTTCAATAATCAAACAAGGAATCAGCCGGAAGGAATCTGATTAAAAACAGATGTTCTAAAAAAACACGTAAAAATGCTTACAGGCCACCTCACTGCTCTCTCCGCAGTTACAAAAGAAAAATACACTCCTTCAAGGAAATGGATCCGTGCAATAACAAGAACCAACGTATTACTGATACCTTTAATATGAACGATGTAGAATGCTTACATACACAAAATCTAATAACAATGAATATGACATACACATCAATCAGTTATGAAAATAAAAGGGATAAAAACTTAGGAGATTTCACACTTACAAGGTGTTTCAGCCTTCAGATCCAAGGGGCATGGATGAAAGAAGAATGGGACACAGCTCAATCTGAAATTGAACCCCAGGCTATGAACACCAGTTTGAGTGTGTCCACATGTCTTATACCTGTCCAGGTTCTCCCGCCTCTCTCATACTTGCCTACTCTTTTACTGGCTGAAGTTATTTTGAGGTGGGTGTTTACTGGATTGTCTTATGAGGGTTGTTGCGTACTAACGCCAACAGATGGCAATCACGGACTGCCATCAAAGGTTATCAGGTATCCGGGACAGCTGCATCTATAAAGTGGGCCATAAAATTGCTTAAGACCCCTGTTATCTAAACAATTCAGTAATTAACAAGGCAAAGGGCTGGGGGTGATACTCTGCAGACCCAGGCTAGAAATTCCATTGCTCAGGAAGGGGTAGAGGGGCTTCACAATCTGAGCTGCAGGATTTAAGGACAATCCAGAATACATTCAATTTTCAATGTGCTACATAACAAATAGAGGTTAGAGAAAAGTCACTGCCTGGTACACCAACATAATGATTAATTAGCGTAGGCATTCAGAACAGTGCTGTACTATTCTTTCCACATCAAAGACTGTATTATTCACATAGGTGATAGGGTTAAAAATGACACAGGTTCATTACATCTAACCTATATGTCTACTGTGTTTATCCATAATGAGGCAAAAACCCCTTTCAGGAGGATAACCGTTCCTTTATACTTGAGAAAAAAAATCCTTATTGATGCCAAATATGGCAGAAAATATCAAAATAAATCAATGGATTAATGTACAGTCTCTAGAATTCAATATCCATAACCTATAACATCTTGTGGCAGCGAGTTCCATTGTCTCACTGCTCTTACAGAATCCTTGTGTTGATGATGATGAAACCTTTATCACTCTAGACATAAAGGATACCTCATTGATATTACTATCCTCGGCATCTAATTCAGCTCAGTTTTACTCTTAGACTAAGTTCACACGGCTTAAACTGGGGAGCTTTTCGGTCTGCATTTCGCGCCGTACTGCGCTCAAATACAGATGAAATGTGCCACAGTCATTACGGTAATCCACAGTTCTCATAGAGATCTATGGATTACGTCTCCTCTCCCCACTCAGGCAATACGCCGCGGGGGGAGATAAGTAACATGTCAATTACTAGTGGTGAATACGCGCCGCTAGTAATGCATGTCTATGGGGCCGGCGCGAGCTCCCGAAGTCCCGGTGAAATTATGCCATGTGAACATACCCTTATACTACTGTATTTCTTATTCTAGCTATTTTCTTATACTTCAGTGCCAGATCGAGCAATGCTCATTACAGTTTACAGATTGTGCCATCATCTCTAGTTGAGGCCTTTACTGATGCCACCAAGATATGAAATTGTACCTTGATTTGTGTTGTTTTCTTCTAAAATTGAGTTTTAGAAAAGTGTGTGATAAAATGTGATTTTGTGCAGTTACTTCAAATTACACAACAACTGTGGGGGCTGAGGTACTCACATTTAGGTCCTTGTGTGATGGAGGAGTTGGTGATCTAACATTTCCATGCAATCATTGTGATTAAATTAGTGGGTTTGGGTAGTGTCATTCCTTAAATGAATATATTATTAATTGAAAAAACTGTGTATTAAATGTAGTGGTTGTGCACGGTTTGTGTTTGCCTAATTTAACAATGAAATATTAGTAAGCATTCTGTATAACAATTAGATAATAATAAATAACATCTGCAGTGGTGTGGAAATTATTTTTATATCATTGCCGCAAAAGATAGAGTTCTAGGCATGGCATACTGGAAGAAAGTTTACTAATACAATATTGTTAAGGGTTCACTTAAGTTAAGAATTACCTTATTTTTGCAGTACAGATTTCATCTACTATTAAAAATTGTAAAATATGCTAAAAAATATATGTTGACATCTCTTTCCAATACAACATATTTTAACTCAAAGCGAAAAAACTTAGGGCCACATGTATGAAAATTGTCTAGGTCAAAAATTCACTCTGTTGCCCAGAGCAACCAATCAGAGTGCCCCTATCATTTTTTCAGGGCATTATATCAAATGAAATGGGAGATCTGATCGGTTGCTCTAGGCAACAAAGTGAGTTTTAAACCTAGACAGTTTTCATACATGTGGCCCTACATAATTTCATTTTTTTGGCAAATCTATAAAACTAAAAATAGCAAACCTGAATGAAAGGTTTTTCATTTTTTGATTAGCAACATTGTGCTTATGTATGTTCAAAAGCTTTTAGCTCCATTAGAGAAAATGTTTTTACATGATAAACTTTCATTATGTGAGATGTAAGATTACCTCAGTCAACATTAATTTCAAACTAATATGAAATCACTCCACATCAGCTTATTTGCTGCGTGGCTACTTTTAAAAATTAGATTATAAATATCCTGTTCGATATCCAGATTGTTATTGTTACTGATATGAAAGAGTCATGAAAGGGACAATTCTATACTTTAGGATGGTTGCAATCAATACAATAACTTCATAAGTAATTAATTTTGATTTATTTTTCTGGGATTCAAAATATGGGAAATACGGTATATAAGTTTTAGACCTATATTAAAATAGATATTCACAGTTAAAGTAGCTAGATACATTAATACACAGAAGAAATGGATGAAAAAGAAACCTGTAATCAAAGTGGTTATCTGTGTAAAAATGCAAAAATAAAAATGGAATACAGGGGCTTACAAAAACAAAAAAAAATATTTTTTTCCTCACCACTGTACATGTAAAAACAGCATGCAGTGTCCAACTGTCTCTGTTTTCTTTCTGTTCCTGCAAATTGTGCATAACCACTGCAGTTAAACAGTGGCTTTGACAATCATATGCCATTCCCTTGACATTACCACTCAAGAAGTGAACAGTACATCCGGAATTAATTTTAAAAAAACAATTTAAT